>CAUYQV010088159.1:0-10081 GCA_963574575.1 Galagoides demidoff
CTCCCACTAAGGGTGCCCGTCACCACTAGCCCTGACCCCAGGGACTCTGGCTCACTCTCCTCCTCCACTTTCAACCTTCTCACCAGAGGAAAAAATTAGACATAATCAGCTTTTCCACATAGACTGAAAAGGTGCAGGCCAAGCTACTGAGCAGACACTGCAGAGCATTAACACTGGAATAGTGAGCAGAACTGAGAGCTGTGTGACTATAGGCAAAGTACGTAATTCTGAACCCGTTTGCTCCCCAGTAAAATAGAGATGATAAAGTTCACTTTACTGAGTCATTGGAGGGTTAAATGAGATAATGTACAGAAAGACTCTTACTCAGAGTAGGCTTTAAAAAAGTGATAGGCATTATGACTTTGAGATTGTTTCTGAATTATCAATGTAATGTGGACACTGTCATGTAGATTTACATGGCAGCCTGAGCCTAGGTTTCTTCTTTCTTTCCTCTTTTCTCCCTTACCCTTTTTTAAAGAGATGGGAGTCTTGCTTTGTTGCCCAGGCTAGATTTGAACTCCTGGCCTCAAACAATCTTCCTGCCTCAGCTTCCTGAATAGTTGGGACAACAGGTATACTCCACAGAGCCCAGCTTAATCCTAGATTTAAAAGCAACAACAGCAAAACAACAAGGAAATAAATCAGTTTAGCCCATAGCCATTCTATGCAAGCTTCTGACTTTTATACACGTTCATTTGACTAAGAAGTGTTAGTGTTTTCTGTTTGTCAGTTGTTACATTCGGTGGGCCTCCTGCCTTGGCCTCCCAAAGTGCTAGGATTGCAGGCATATTCTTTTCTTCCACTGGTGAGATGCACACACACACACACTCTCTCTCTCCTGTCCTCTCTCTCCTGGTTCCCTTGTAAATGAGAAGAGTAAATCTTGGATGTTTATTCTGTCTATATTAATATTTGGACAAAAATTATGTTTCTAACTTTTTGAAATTTGTATTTTGACAGGTGCAAACTATTTGAATTTATATTTTGGACAAACTCTTTAACCTGCAAAGCCTCAGTTTGATCATTTGTAAAATAAGGAATAATTTCTGAAATAGACTTTTCTCACCGGGTTCTTGAGAGTAAATGGGATAATGAATATAAAACATCAAATACAGCTCTTGGCATGTAAAAATTGCTAAATAAGTGTTAAGTATTTTGTCATTATTACTTAAGAAAGCTTTCTCAACTGTATTCCTAGATGTCCAAGCATCTTAATTCTTACTTTTGTGTAGCTCCATTCAAAGGCTGGAAGTTCCAACTGTATTCTGGGCACCATGCCTGCATCTTCCAACGCTGGCTTCACTCTGTCTGCACTCAGCACCTTTCATCTTTTCTGTAGCAATGGGAGAAGTTTGCTGGCCAATATCTGGCTTCAAATCATGAAAGTCTTCCAGATTAAGAACAGCTAAGAATCCTCCCTCCCCCTTCCCCTCTACCCCTTCCTGCCAGCAGAAGTCACTGACTCCACACTTCCTGCCCAGCACTGTAAACACCCCTCCAGCTGTGGCCTGCTTTCCCCAGAGGTTTAACTGTTTAATTGCTAAAGACCCTTTTCCAGAACAATGCACAGTCTTATTCTCTAGTTCAGAGTATTATTCAGAGAATGTTTCCCCCCCTTTCCTTTAAGCTTCCTTATGCACTCTACAATGTCCCTTTGTATCATGCATATATAAAATTTTTTTTGGTTGTTACTGTTAATTCCGGGAATGCAGCCAAAAAGAATTTTTCCTACAGAACAGAACTATTTATTGAGGATCTTCTGTGTGTGGGATACTGAAATTTATTTATCATCTAAAGAACTAGCTGATGTAAAAAGAGAGGAGAATTTTGTTCTGTTTTCTAGAGTTTATACAAGCAGACTGAGAAAACTCAATCTAGATACAACTTGACAGAGTCTTGGCACAGTTCAGACATTTACAATGAAGATAACAAAGACAGTGTTGAGTTAATGGGAGAACAAAATAGAGATGTCTAGGAAAGAGGTGAGCAGACAGCTCAGGGTCGCCCTCCAGGGGCCAAAGGGCAGCCAGAGGTTTTCTTGGCCTAGAAACTTCAATTTTGGTTTAGACATTAGAATCTTGTGAGGGATGTTTTCTCAGCTATCTGTAAATTGGCATGAAATACGTTTTATCTTCAGCTGTAGTGGGGTAGAAGGAGGCAAAGAAGGCCTGACATTTGGTAAGTTTGAAACGAAATATTCATATCCTGGCCAGGAGTGGTAGCTCCTGCATGTGATCCAAGTGCAAGGATCCCTTGAGCTCAGGAGTTTGAGACCAGCCTAAGCAAGAGCAAGACCTCTTTGCATTAGAATGTTTATTGCAGCTCAATTCACAATTGCCAAAATGTGGAAGCAGCCCAAGTGTCCATCAACCCATAAATCAATTAACAAACTGTGGTATATGTCTACCATGGAATACTACTCAGCCTTTAAAACATTACATCTTTTGTATTTACCTGGATGGAGTTGAAACACATTTTTCTTAGTAAAGTGTCATAAGAATGGAGAAACAAGTGTCCAGTGTATTCAATATCAATATTAAACCAATATATAAACAACTACACGCCCACAAGAAAGAAAAGCACAATTATATTCTAGTGAGGGAGGGGAGAGGAGGGAAAGTGAAAGGGGAGGAGGGACGGTGAGTGGTGGGATTTCACCTAATGTGGACAGTGGGAGGGTGTTCAGGACCTCCATGGGTGAAGGGCTCAACTACAACTTGAACTTTACCTTAGAAACAGAAACAATGTAACCTAAATATTTGTCCTCTCATATTAATCTGAAATTTTTAAAAAAGCAAGTCTCTACCAAAAAAAAAGGTAAAACTAACCAGGCATGGTAGCCCATGACTGTAGTCCCAGCTACTCGGGAGGCTGAAACAGGAGGATCACTTAAGCCCAAGAGTTTGAGGTTGCTGCCAGCTATCCACGGTGACAGAGTGAGACTGTCTCAAAAAAAAAAAAACCCACAACAAACCAGAAAAAAACACAAACCCCCCTCATATCCTGCCTTTGACTCACTATATCACACATAGCACAGAGTTTCATCACAGAATTCATATCCCCTTGAAATTTTGTGCTGCTTACACAAATAAACAAATTGTCCTCAATATATCATAAAGTGGCAATATTTCCTCTCAGGATTTCCATAATGAAGACAAATGTCTAAGTAAATTAAGCTGATTACAGTTACATTGACCCCAGTTCTGCGTTTTCTAGCTGAAATACCTGGGAAAAGTTATTTACCTTTCCAAGCTTGGTTTCCTCACCTGTGAAATGGGCATACTAGTAGTAAATATCTGATAGAGTTGTGATGTTCAAATGAACCCATACCTGAAAAACACTTAGAATAGTACATGTATTTGATACATTATAACTTCATTGTTAGCAGATGTGTTAATTTTGTTATTTTCATTAATAATATTAAGCCATTTCACTGAAATCACTCAGGGTGCTAAGCCTGTGGCATGTGAATACTTTTGAATACTTGTATAGAAGATAGTATGCTATACATATGAATGGTTTTAATATCAGGCTGTCAAATTAAATAATAATAAGATGTAGCAATGGAGTCAGTCTCACTTATTTAAATGGAAAAGCAAAGAGTAAAAGTAATTCCATCATTTTAAGATATGATCATTCTAAAGCTTATTCTTTTTTTTTTTTTTTTTTGAGACGGAGCCTCAAGCTATCCCCCTGGGTAGAGTGCCATGGCATCACAACTCATAGCAACCTCCAACTCCTGGGCTCAAGTGATTCGCCTGCCTCCGCCTCCCAAGTAGCTGGGACCACAGGCGCCCGCCACAACGCCCGGCCATTTTTTGGTTGCAGCCATTATTGTTGTTTGGCGGGTCCGGGCTGGGGATTCGAACCCGCCACCTTAGGTGTATGTGGCTGGCGCCTTAGCTGATTGAGCCACAGGTGCCGAGCCTAAAGCTTATTCTTTAGTAAGAACCAAGGAATGTTATAAACCAAATGATAAGTTGGCTGCTGTAACAGAATACCACAGACTGGATGACTTAAGTAAATTTTATTTATTCACAGTTCTGGAGGCTGGAAGTCCAAGTTAAAGTTGGACAGAATGGGTTTCTGATGAGGTCTGTCTCCTTGGCTTGAAGATGGCTGCCTTCTCCCCGTGTCTTCACCTGAGTTCTCTGTGTGTGGATACACTGGCTGCCTTCTCCCTGTGTCTTCACCTGAGTTCTCTGTGTGTGGATACTCCAGCTGCCTTCTACCTGTGTCTTCACGTGAGTTCTCTGTGCGTGGATATACTGGCTGCCTTCTCCCTGTGTCTTCACCTGAGTTCTCTGTGTGTGGATACGCCAGCTGCCTTCTACCTGTGTCTTCACCTGAGTTCCCTGTGTGTGGATATACTGGCTGCCTTCTCCCTGTGTCTTCACGTGAGTTCTCTGTGCGTGCATACACACATAGGAAGGTGACCCTTCCTCTTCTAATAAGGACACCAGACCTATCAGTTTAGGGCATTGCTTTCACGACCTTATTTAACCTTAATTACCTTCTTAAAGGCCTTATCTTTAAATGCAGTTACACTGGGGGTTCAGGCTTCCACAGATGAATTTGGGGGTAGAGGCACAACTCAGCTCGTAACACTCTTGACCAGAAATTGTTAGGGTGTCCTCATTGCCCTCAGAGAAGGTGCAAGCTAAGTCATGATGACTACAGGCTTCTTCCCACCACACTTTCCCATAGGCGCCTTCCATCAATTTGCTCCCTGGACTCAGTCTGTTCCCTGCTCCTGAAATGCCTTCCCCCATCCTTCCATGGCCATGTCACACCTGCATCTCAGAATCTATTCTAAGTGCAGCTTCCTCCAGGAAGCCTGTCCTAATCTTCCCTGGTGGAAATCCCTTCACGACTGAGCTCCAAAGCCCAGTGTGCTCCTTTCAGCAGGTTTCGTTCTCTCATTTTATATCAGTCCGTACCTCAGCTGCTCTGCTGACTTCTAAGGCCATGAGCTTCTGGTTCATCCTTGGCAGGTCCATAATCTTTGTCCATAAATGCCCCCAAATGTGTTAAACGAGCAAATGAAATGTGTGACGTGTCAACCACCAGAGAGGGGCAGACATACTATGAAGGATCAGAAAGGATGGACATCAAACCTTGTGGCTAGCCATGGAGAACTGAGATTCCAGAGAGCCTTCATTTTATATTTTCTAGATTTCTGAATTATTTGAGTTTTTATGACATGTATGTATAACTTTATAAACTAGGAAAAGTGTTAAAAATTTTAAAAGATTCTAAAGAGAAGTCAGTAGCAGGCAGAAGATTAATGTTAGGAAGCATTATAGTCATACTTAAAATGCATTGTCCATGTGGCCAAGAGAGTGAGGAGGCTTTGGACATGCCTGTAGAAGGGCATATATATGCATACATGGGAGGAACTGTTTACTGTAAAAAATAATTACTAGGCCGAGCATGGTGGCTCACTCCTGTAATCCCAGCACTCTGGGAGGCTAAGGCAGGAGGATCTCTTGAGCTCAGTAGTTTGAGACCAGCCTGAGCAAGAGCAAGTCTTTATTAAAAATAGAAAAACTAACCAGGCCTTGTGGCAGGAGCCTATAATCCCAGCTACTTGGGAGGCTGAGGCAAGAGGATCACCTGAGCCCAGGAGATTGAGGTTGCTGTGAGCTATAATGCCAGAGCACTCTACACAGGATGACAGAGTGAGACTCTATCTCAAATAATAATAGTAATAATAATGATAATAATAATAATTACAAGATTTCTAGAAATATTTGATCATTTAAACCATGTGTAAATATAGGTGTTAAAAATAAAAATGTAAAAAAAAGCACTGTGTGTGATAAATGCTGTATGCTTTCTTTGGTATTGAAAAATTTTAAGTATGCATAATGCAATCCATCTTGCAATAAAACTTTTACCACATTTTGAGCCTGCAACATCTCAACTCTTATTTTCATCTTCTGGTCTTTACCACCACATAGAAAGCTATTCCAGAGTTCCAGGGGAGGGGGAAATATATATATGGATTGTTTTTGAAATTAAAAAGCTTAAAATATTTCAGGGACAATAGAGGAGAAGGTAAAGTTTAATAGAGTGAATACAGATAAAGAAGGTAGAATGTGTGTCAGAATGTACCTCCTGGCTTTTATGGATGTCTTTAGGACTCGAAGCTCCATTCACACACACGGACTGTGAAGAAAAGCTGTAGGTATCTGCGGTTGTTACGCTGAACAATGTGTAAGTGTAGAGCCTTAAACTATTGCTGGTTTCTTTTACTCTGCTTTAAACACGAAGTAGGAATGAATTCAGGGAAAACACGCAGTGTGCTCTCCCAGAGTCCTCTCCTGCCTGGAACCCAGCAAATGCTGTCCTCTGGGAGAGAAGCAAGCCATTTAAATGCAGAGAACAGATTCTCAATACTGGCAGGCTATTTTTAGTTCAAACTGCAGCTTAATTTGGAAACCAAGCAGTTGAGGTCTTGCCTTTTTCTTGGATTGACTTTTTTTTCTTTAATGGCAGGAGACAGCTATACATATGGAAAAGTAGTTCTCCAAATGTAGCATTTTAAACCTTCTTAAAAAATAATCCTAAAGCTAGTTGAAAAAAAAAGTGTTCTTGCTAGAGCTTTGAAAGTTTTGTTTCTCTGCAGACTGTTGTTGGTTTTAAATTCTTGGTGAATTGCCCTAAAAAAAAAAAAAAAAAGAGGATGCTCTTAAGGGGCTTATTTAACCTCAGTTCTGGGACATGCCAACCTTCACAGCTACCTGAGAGAACGGCAGCCTTGCCTTGGGGTCAGAAGCCTGGCCGGGGAGGCAGGGCCAAAATAAAGATGTGTAGAGGGTCTTGGTTTCCAGGACACTGCAATGCTCATGTTCAGAAGGACTCTCCAGGGGTTTCAGGCAGCAGGACACCTACCCTATCAGCTGTGATGCCTTGGCTGTGTCAATGACTATCCATTAGGATAGTCTCAATTCAGATTAAGATTAATTGAAATCAAGTCAAATTAAATTAAAAATTAACTTCTTTAGTTTCACTGGCCACATTTCAAGTGCTCAGCCACATGGGGCTAGGAGGACACCATAGGGACAGTGGCAAGCCACTCCATCTCACAGAAAATTTTACTGGACAGCACTGGCTTATACCAATGACAAACATTTGGCAGTTCTCTGAAAAGCATGAGATAGGGCATCAAGAGGCTTAGAATTTGCTCCTATCCCAGCCCCTATTTTTTTTTACAAACACATATTTAATCTCATAATAACCATTTGAGCTGCTACAGTTATCCTCATTTTCCAGGTAAGGAGGTTGAGGCACAAAGAGGTGAAGTAGCTTACCAGTCCAGTGAGAGGTAGGACGTAAATCTGGGCATTCTGCCCTCAGCATCTATGGTACTGACTGTCCTTAATGCTGCCTCTCTGAAAACCATGTGATCTGGGGCAGTTTCTTCACCACTGTATCATCTGTCACGTAAGAAGAGCAAGCAAATTTCATGTAAGGTCCTTTCTGCTGCCAGTGGCCTGGGATTTCTTCTCTGACATAACTGTCACTGAGTGCCTGTGGTCAGGAGTGTGTGAGCTACAGAATGAGCCTAAGTGAGCAAGACAGACCTGGTCCCTGCCCTCCCAGCAGAGACGGAGACATTCATCACATGTGAACACATGGAAGTCGCAGTGGGGAACCGTGTGACAAAGGGTGGGTTCTGCATGTGGGGATCACCTGCTGAGACCTGAGTGACGCACTCCGAGAGGCCAGTCACGGCTCTCCAGGGCGGGTGGAACTCGGGCAGCCCCGCCAACCGAGCAGAGGGGAGGCTGCAGGAGCCTCCCCCGCCCCAGCTACCGCTGCCCAGTGAGGGGTCAGCTGTGCCCACATGGCAGAGCTGGTAACCAGAGTTCCCCCAGGGCAGAGAGGTAACCACAGGTGGGGGGGGGGCAGGGGAGAGAAGGTGGAGCAGAGGCTGCTGGGAGCAGGACCACAGAGAAACAGAATTTGCTTCCCTTTCGGCCACTCTTTCTCTCTGGTTTGCCCAGACTCATGTCTCCTGGCAAGCAGAGTACGTGCCTGCATCCGTGAAGAGTGGAGTCGAGGCTACCGTCTGTAACGGGAGCAACGATCAGCTGGGTACATGTCTGGCACACAGGGAGGGGGTGGCACGTGCCTGTGTCAGTCAGTCGTTGTGTTACAAGGTGAAGTTGTGCAAATATTCCATGGTTAGTCGAGGCAGCAAACTTTGTGTTAGAAATCTGCCTCAAGGGTTCTGGCTACGGAGACTTTGCTTTTAAAAGGCGACTATGTGTGCGGGAAAAGAAGAGAACATTTAGAAGGAAAGAAAAAAGAGCAAAGAGGAAACAGATTTGAAGAGGCATGTTTTTCTCCTTTGCTTTCCTGCCGTGGGTTTTCCTCAGGCTCAGGCCTCACCTTCTTTCTCTTCAGCAAACTCATTCCATTTTGTGGCTCTCATCAGCTCGTATGTAAATGGTGCAAATGCAGAGGGCAGTCTGACAGGGAGAGGTCCCCCCCCACTGGGCCTTGAACCTGGACTCTTGGAAGAAGATTTTCTTCCCAGAACCAGGGTAGTAGCTCAGCAGAAGGACTGTCCCACAGAAGCCCCAGGTCTGCAAACTAGAATCTGCATGACCAAGACAGGAGACAGAAGTGAGCAGCCTGGCCGGGCGGCTCCTTGTTTCACTGGGAATTATGCACAGCCTCTACATCTCTGGCTAATTGTTGCCCAATTCCTTTTTCTGTTTTTGAAAAAAGAAGTCAGTATTCTGTATATTCAGGCAAAACGTGGGCAGCCAATGCTATATGTGAAGTGATACCAAAACACATCTCCGGGGACAGATGTGCTCTTTTGCTTGCTAGGACCTGCTAGTCTCATAATAATCTAAAGAAAGAAGCTGCCTATGGAAGAAGGGCAGTGGGCAGAAAAGCCGGGGAAGGGAGGACCTGGGAGGGAACAGAAACCGGGAACCTGTAACTCTGCAACCCCAGGTGAGATGGTGCGGGTCCACTGGTGTAGCACTTGCACACCGAGTCATCTTGTGGAGATGCGCCTCAGATGGGCACGGCTTGATAACTCGGCCGCTGGGTTACCCACCACCTCTACCCACTTGGGCTCGCTGCTCGCCAGGTTACTACCCAAGGTCTGTCCACAGACGGAGAATGTGAATAAGAATATTCAGTTTATTTGGTAGCTTTATTTCACCTTCTAAAATAATATTAGGAATTCTGATTTTACAAATTTATTTCTTTGGGTTAAACCAAGGGTATCCCCCAGATTCCCATCACCTAAGATGTAAGAATGATTTAATTTCTACGTGATGATCTTATCAATATCAGTGAAAAAAGCACAGTGCAGTGTACATATATTCATATACCAGGAACTACCGGTTTCTCTGAGGAGCCTTGGTTTCTTGAGTGGGAAATGATATTTAAAGGCCACAATCTGTGCTGTCATTACTTCTAGGCCTTTTCAGTGGACAGAGCGAGGAAATGCATATTTCTGGAAGTTTTTAAAATCACAGGCTCATCCTGATATTTCCAATTCAAATTTAACATTACCGGGAATATATGTATGTGTGTATGTGTGTGTATATGTGTGTTTATGTGTGTATGTGTATGTGTGTGTGCGTATGTGTGTGTATGCGTGTCTCTGTGTGTGTCTGTGTGTCTCTGTGTGTATACGTGTGTATGTGTGTGTGTATGCTGAAAGAGCAAGAGGAAAGATCTTGTGTCCTAACAATATTAACATAGTTAACTGCTTTCTCCTGAAATCTATAAAACAGTTTCAGAATAACACTGATATCACTATTAACAATGAGACCACTTAATGCATGAAGTTGATGATTTCTTTGCAGCACTGCTCACCTTAGAATACATACCACACGGCTCGGCACCTGTGGCTCAAGTGGCTAAGGCGCCAGCCACGTACACCCAAGGTGGCGGGTTCGAATCCAGCCCGGGCCCGCCAAACAATAATGACGGTTGCAACCAAAAAATAGCCAGGCGTTGTGGCGAGCGCCTGTGGTCCCAGCTACTTGGGAGGCTGAGGCAAGAGACTCACTTGAGCCCAGGAGTTGGAGGTTGCTGTGAGCTG
>CAUYQV010088160.1:0-10378 GCA_963574575.1 Galagoides demidoff
CTGACGTAGAAGCTACATCGAGTAACCAGAAGATCTAGCTGAGATAACTGAGGACAGTGCCTACACTAAACACTAAATTTTTAGTATAGACAAAACAGCCATATATTGGAAGATGATGCTACCTAGGAATTTCACAGCTAGAGAGAAGTCAATGCCTAGCTCCAAAGCTTCAAAGGACAGGCTGACTCTTCTCTTGTTAGGGGCTGATGCAGCTGGTGACAATAAGTGGAAGTCAATGCTCACTGACCATTCTGAAAATCCTAGGGCCCTTAACAAATATACTACTCTGCTTCTGCTCTATAAATAGATAACAAAGCCCAGATGACAGACAGCACACATCCGTTTACAGCATGGTTTGCTATACACATATGCTCTCTAAGCACAATGTTGAGATCCACCGCCCAGAAAACAAAAAAGATTCCTTTCAAAATGGTACTGCTGACTGACAATACACCTGGTCAGTCACCCAAAGCTCTGATGAAGATATACAAGGAGATAAAGTTATTTTCATGTCTACTAACATGAAACATCTAATAGGCTGCACTTGTTGCTATTTTGTACTCCCTTTATGCTCATCTACCTGTCCTGACTCCACAGAACATCTAGCATGCCTAATAACATCCATCCTGCAGCCCATGGATCAAGGAGTAATTCTGCCTTTTAAGTCTTCTCATTTAAGAAACATTAATGCATTTCACAAGGCCAGAGAGCTGTCAAAGATCATGATTCCTCTGACGGATCCAGGCAAAGTAAACTGAAAACCTTCTGAAAAGATTCATCATTCTGGATGACAATAAGAATATCTGTGATTCCTGGGAGGAGGTCAAAATAGCAACATTAATGGGAGTTTGGAACAAGTGATTCCAATCCTCATGGGTGACTTAGAGGGTTCAAGACTTCTGCGGAGGAAGTAATTGTCATGTGGTGGAAATAGCAAGAGAAGTAAAATCAGAAGTAGAACCTGAAGATGTGATTGAATCACTGCAATCTTATGATAAAATTGGAACAAATGAGAAGTTGCTTATCACAGATAAGCAAAGTTAAGCGGTTTCTTGAGATGGAAACAACTCCTGGTGAAGATGTTGTAAATATTATTGAAACAACAACAATGGATATAGAATACATGACAAAAATTTAAGTTTACATAAACATAGTTGGTATAATAGTGGCAGGGTTTGAGGGGATTGACTCCAATTTTGAAAAAAGTTCTACTGTGGGGCAAAGTGCTATCAAACAGCATTGCATGCTACCGAGAAATCTTCCAAGAAAGAAGAGTCAATCAATAAGGCAAAATTCATTGTTACTCTCTAACTCTCTAAGGAATTGCCACAGCCTTCAGCAACCACCACCCTGATCAGCCAGCACCCACCAACACAGAGGCAAGATCCTCCACCAGCAAAGAGTTTATGACTCATTGAAGGCTCAGATGATCATTAGCAATTTTTAGCAATATTTTTAAATTAAGGTATTTATCTGGAAGGCTGAGGTGGGTGGACTGCCTGAGCTCACAGGTTAGAGACCAGCCTGAGCAAGATTGAGACCCTGACTCTAAAAATAGCTGGGCATTGTAAGGTGCCTGTAGTGCCAGGTCCTCGGGAGGCTGAGGCAAGAGACTCACTGGAGCCCACGAATTGAAGGTTGCTGTGAGCTAAGATGCCATAGCACTCTACTGAGGGCAACAAAGTAAGACTCTGTCTCAAAAAAAAAAAAAAAATGTACTATTTTTTAGACCTAATGCTATTGTACACTTAACAGACTATAGTATAGTGGAAACATAACCTTCATATGCACTGGGAAACCCCAAAATTTGTGTGACTTGCTTTACTGCAATATTCACTTCATTGTGGTAGTCTGAAACTGAATCTGCAATTATCTCCAAGGTATGCCTGTATATATCTATAAATAGCTACCATAAAATAAAGTGGAGAAAAAGTTTAAATATGACCTTAATTAAAAATAAGTCACTTATATAAAATATAATACTTTAATTTACAAAACTATATTCTCAGAAACTAAAATGAGAAGAGTGGCACTCTTGCATGCATTAAATCCTTTAATGTCTAGCCTAATACTGCCTTAAGATAAAGTCTGCGATACTAATATTCCATGATAGGAAAGATGCAAGATGCATCATGAAAGTACAAAAGTCATTTCTTGGTAATTTGTAACACTGTCCATGAGGGCTATATTAAAAACCTATCAAATAGCTAGTTTGTACAAAAGAAAAAAAATCCTAAAATGCTATGCCGCTCATGGAGATGCTGCTGGCCATATTTTTTTAATTTCTACATTATTCCACAGTCAAATGAGTCCATAGCACTGCGTTATGCCAAAACACAAATGAAGAAACAGTTCCTCATCTCAAAGAAGTTAAGTCTAGAGGGAAACAGTCAAGTAAACAGGCCATTTCAATGCAACACAGGTCATCCAGCAGGTCCTCAGAATGTGAGTTCATTCAACAGTCTCACTGTCACAGTGATGAGAAAGAAATAATTGATTCCCAGTGGAGCCACCACCTGTGTGGAGCTTACACCTTCTCCTCATGTCTGGGTCAGTTTTCTCTGTGTACACCAGATTCCCCACCCATCCCAAAGATGTACACATTAGGTGACCTGGTATACTCTAGTTGAGAGAGAGAGAGAGAGAGCTGCCGGGACAGGATTTAGGCACTCTTGACCCTTAACTGGAATAAGTGGGTAATTATCTTACTTGTTTTTATTAATCTCTGCTAAATGTATATATAGCTCACATTTATTTCAAGGTTTAATATTAGAAGCGTTTTGGCCTTTATTCAGCAGTGTGGCGATGTTTCTGTGACCAGAAATATATCATAGGAACTTAACCCTTATTTATATCAATTAGCTAGGGCAAAATGCTACTTTGCTCAAAGTCACTTTCCAAGAATCTATGGGTGACACTAAGTGAGGACTTACTACATTGGTAAGAACATCGAGTTCTAAGACCTAAATCTAAACTTGTGAGTTCAAATCATGCTCCTCAAAGAAAGTGATATTTAAACTGCCACCTGAATAGCACTTGAATATTTGGCAAAAGTGCTGGGGGTGGGTTCAGGGACAGAGACCACACAGAGGGGAAAGCAGAAGAAAGCAATCTAACAAACAGAACCTTAATTATAGAAGAGAAAAAGAAAGCACTTAAGGATTGTAAATAGTTCAGCAACACTAAATACAGGGTTTGTATACATACATGGCTGGAGAGGACTGATAAAATTAAAAATGCCAAAGAATGAAGTGAGCAGGGAACAGGAAGGAAGGACTCTGTGGCACGCTAAGAAGTTTAAACTTTATCCTGTACACAAACCAGAAAACAAATTAAGGCTGATGACACGGAGACCAATTAGGGAGAGGGTGATAGAAGCTATTATTGCAGCAAAGATAGAAATTAAATGAAAGTTAGGAAAATGAATACTAGGAAAACTAATGACGAACTGACATAAGATTATGAGAGGGAGGAGAAGAGACTAATTCACATGTTTCGGGTTTAAATAGCTGGCTGGGTATTAGTGACAATAGCTAAGAAAGAAATGAGTAGAGTAGTATAGAAAGTGATCATCTTAAAATTGTTTCAGATATGCTGAGTTTGAGAAGCCTGTGGAAAATCCAACATGGAGAACTGTGGTTAGATCTCACTGTTAAGAATTCAGGAAAAACATACAGAATCACTTCTTACAAGTTGAAGCCATTAAGTTTGTGTTAACACTGACTAAAGTCAGTTACGAAAAAAATCACAAATAATATAAATTATACTTGGGGCTCGGTGCTGAGTCACATACATATGTGGACCAGCCATACACCGAAGCTGGTGGGTTCAAACCCGGGGCCTACTAAACAACAATGACAACTACAACCAAAAAATAGCCAGGCTTTGTGGCAGGCGCCTATAGTCCCAGCTACTTGGGAGGCTGAGGCAAGAGAATTGCTTAAGTCCAAGAGCTGGAGGTTGCTGTGAGCTGATGCCACGGCACTCTACCAAGGGCAACATAGTGAGGCTCTGGTTTCCAAAAAAATTATACTCAGAAATTCTTTAGGAAGGCCTCCTCATACCATCTCTTGCTAGCCCTAGAATAAATTCCTGTTTTCTTTAGTTGAGTACTAAATGACCACTAGTACAATAAGAATAGTAACTTGCATTTGGAGTTAAAGGCAACCCTCTTTTAGTTGCCATGTGTGTTAAATTTCTTAAGTAAAACGTGCCTATGATGTATAATAAATGAACTGCATACATTTAGGCCTTAATGTAAATAGATGGTAAATGAAGTCGTGGTAGATAATAAAATACAGGCAGAGTACATTAGTTTCCTACAGCTGTGGTAACAAATTACCACAAAGTTGGTGGACTTAAACAACACATTTATTCTCTTACAGTTCTGGAAGTCAGAAGTTGGAAATGAGTCTCACAGGGCTAATATCAGCGTATCAGCAGGCCTGGTTCCTTCTGGGGGCTCCAGGGAAGAACCTGTTCCTTGTTTCTTCTAGCTTTTAGAGATTGCTGGACTTCCCTGGCATTTGATCATATTATTCTAATCTCTGCTTCCAACTCTACAGTGCCTTTCCTTTGACGACTCCTGCGTCCTTCTTATAAGCACCATTGTGATGATATCAGGTCAACCAGGATAATTTCCCAATCTCAAAATCCTCAACTTAACCCCTTCTGCAAAGCCTCTTTTGCCACATAAAGTAACATTAATAGGTTCTGGAGATTAGCACATGAACATATTGGTGGGGGGTGGTCATCTTTATTCAGCCTACCACCAAGAACATATTATACAAAGAATAAATGTACTGATAATTCTCTAGTTCTTAAACTGAATGGTGGGTTCACAAGAATTCATTTTATTATTATGTTTCTTAATATAACATATATGGTACAGATATTCATGTGTATATAAAATAATATATAACTTATGTATTTTAAAAAAGAGTAAAGAGCTATAAATCAAATTCCAAGAAACACTAAAAGTTCAATGAACAGGCAAAAGATAACAAGTACTGAAAGAGAACTGAAAAAAGAGAAAGCAAAAGTCAAAAGAAGACTCTTTCAAGAATTAGAAAGTCATCTTTTTGGACTGCAAAGGTCATATAAGATGATAAGAACTGAGAAGAATCTATGCAATTCAGCAACAGGGTCATTGTTGACCTGGATGAAAGCTATTTCAGTGGAATGGTGGAAGCCAAAGATAGACTGCTCTCAGTTGAGTGCATTAGTGGTCACAATCTGAAAAAAGCCAGATGCAGAAAATTCTTTTATATGTTCATGAATAAAATACTGTAAGTAAGTCTGCAGTGTTCTGATAATCTAGGACAAGGACTATAATCTAAGCAAGACATACAAACGAAAAAAAAGGAAAAAAAAAGTACAAAAGAAATGATGATGATAATGATGATATTAGCTGTGATCATGCCACTGTATTCCACTCTGAGAAAGAGAGAGAGACTCAATTCTATAAAGGAAAATAAAGAGGCTCGGTGCCTGTGGCTCAAGTGGCTAAGGCGCCAGCCACATACACTTGAGCTGGCAGGTTCGAATCCAGCACGGACCCGCCAAACAACAACGATGGCTGCAACCAAAAAATAGCTGGGCATTGTGGCTAGCGCCTGTAGTCCCAGCTACGTGGGAGGCAGAGGCAGGAGAATCGCTTGAGCTCAGGAGTTGGAGGTTGCTGCGAGCTGTGATGCCATGGCACTCTATCCAGGGTGACAGCTTGAGGCTCTGTCTCAAAAAAAAGGAAAATAAAGAAAAGAAAAATGATACTGATGATGAGGAAGAGGACACTGTTGTTAGATCTTATTAGGCACTTAGCAAATGTCAGGCATTGCACTATGCACTTTATATGCTTTATGAAACAGGGATTAATATGTCCATTTTATAGAACAGGAAAACAGGAAAAAGGGAAGAACAAAGCTAGGAACTGTCAGAGCTCGGACTCAAATACAGGTAGGGTGGGTTCCAAAACTTGTGCTCCTAATTACATTGCTAAACTGATATTACGGGTCCAAAAAGTAGCTTAAGTGTAAGAAGGCTAAAAATACAGTCTAATAGCCTGGTTAATATCATCAGGTGATAGAAAATCTCTGGAAATTGGCATTTCCCAAAGTTAGAGTTAAGATATTAGTGAGGGAGTTGGTCACATCATAAACGCAAAGCCAAAAGATTACACCTGAGACTAAAATAAAAATTTGAACCCTAATTAGGGGCCTCTTGCAAGCAACAACTAAGGTGGATATACACCATGGACTTCAGGAGCAACAGAATAACAATTTTAAGTCACAATTAAGGAAAAAGGAATCCAAAATGTGTGAAATAACCTCAGATGCACATTCCAGTGCCAACTGCACACTAAAATGGTACACTGAGACATTAATGAGATGGAAGACAAGATTATCAGCATAGTGATAAGAGATGGAAGCAGGACAGGAGCAAGAGCCTAAATGGCAGTTGTTGAAGAAAAGTCTCTTAACTACCCTTACGTTTTTTAGGCAACATCAGTGAAGAGAAAATATATGTTAACCCAGAAAACTAGATCATCTAGGCTACTAAATTCAAAGAAAACTCTGTTGATCTTTGCTTGCTGAGATGTTATACACAGTCCCTGGTCAACTACCCTGGCACAAAGTATACGAATGAATTCATTAAACATAAAATTATATAGAGGCACCCGTAGCTCAGAGGTTAGAACACCAGCCACATGCTCCAGGGCTGGTGGGTTCGAACCCAGCCCAGGCTTGCTAAACATACAAACAAACAAAAACAATAGCCGGGCATTGTGGCAGGTACCTGTACTCCCAGATACTAGGGAGGCTGAAGCAAGAGAATGGCTTGAGCCCAAGAGTTCGAGGTCACTGTGAGCTGTGATGCCACCACACTCTACCAAGGGTGACAAAGTGGGACTCCTGTTTCAATTAAAAAAGAAA
The DNA here is from genome assembly GCA_963574575.1 of Galagoides demidoff. Lineage (NCBI taxonomy): Eukaryota > Metazoa > Chordata > Mammalia > Primates > Galagidae > Galagoides > Galagoides demidoff. Next base: position 6,933 of record CAUYQV010088160.1, read on the forward strand.
ATTATATAGAAGAAATCCTCTCTTCCCACAGGAACTACTATTATTTTTTATAGTTAAGTGAGTCTAAGACCCCAATTTCTGGATCCTCTGTCATGTCCTTCAGAGGAGGTAAATAAAGTAAATTCCAATAAGGGTGAGTTCTTTTACAACCCTAGAAATATTTCAAACTATAATACAATCACCAATATACCCTCTAAAGTGAGATTGTTCGCTTTAACAAGATTAAATAACATGCCTAAACCAGTTACCTCAGTGCCTAAATGCTCTATAAACAATACCTATTAGGTGGAGTACAGTGGCTCATGCCTATAAGCCTAGCACCTTGAGATTACAAGGTGGGAGGATGACTTGAGGCCAGGAGTTCGAGACCAGCCTAGATAACAGTGAGTCCCCATCCCTACAGTTTGGGTTGTTTTTTTTTAATTTTTTCAATTAGCCAGGCATGGTGGTGTATACCTATAATCCCAGCTACTTGGAAGGCAGAAGGAGGAGGATCCCAGGAGCTGGAGGCTACAGTAAGTTATATGATACCACTGCACTCCAGCCTGGACAACATAGCAATATCCTTTCAAAAAGAAAAACAATTATTAGACCCCTTATCATTGGCACATACACAAAAAAGCAGACCACAGAGACTCTTGAGCTATAAGCAAGCTTCTAGCAGGTAACTTTGGTGCTCATGGAACACTCCATTGGCGCATTTGTCATTTTAGCCACAGCTCAAGCTCCCATCATCCCACCTCAAGCAAACTCATGCCTTAGAGTTTTCAGAAGCACAGGTACAGAGGAGCTCACCATTAACCAAAGGAGAATGAGAGCTTATGGGCAAATGTTCAAAGCTTCCATCTTTCAAATGGGCAATACTGAGAAGCATCCTAAGGAAGTTCCTCTACTGCTCACAGCGACAACTGCAGTTATTATATTTCTTGTTTCCTGTCTTATTCTCACTCCTACTTCCTAGAACAATCCTTAAACCACCTGTATCCACGTCTTCGTCTGAGATTCTACTTTAGTAGAAGCCAAACTATGACAAAGACCCTGAGAAATTAATTTCTAGCCTTTGCTTGAATACTATTAACCCTCAAAGTAGATGTTCCAAAAGCATACATCCTAGTAAAGAAATCCAGCCTTTTGAAACTAGGAAAAAAACTGCAAATTTATCACTATATAAAGTATTCTTATTTTTAATTTTTAAACACGAAGGAAAAGGCTCAGTGCCTGTGGCCCAAGTGGCTAAGGCACCAGCCACACACACCTAAGGTGGCAGGTTCGAATCCAGCCCGGGCCCACCAAAACAATGACAGCCGCAACCAAAAAATAGCCGGGCATTGTGGAAGGCACCTGTAATCCCAGCTACTTGGGAGGTGGCGGCAGGAGAATAACTTGAGCCCAGGAGTTGGAGGTTGCTGTGAGCTGTAATGCCACGGCACTCTACCCAGGGTGACAGCTTGAGGCTCTTGTTTAAAAAAAAAAAAAAAAAGAGGCTCGGCGCCTGTGGCTCAATCGGCTAAGGCACCAGCCACGTACACCTAAGGTGGTGGGTTCGAATCCCCAGCCCAGGCCCGCCAAACAACAATGATGGCTGCAACCAAAAAATGGCCAGACGTTGTGGCGGGCGCCTGTAGTCCCAGCTCCTTGGGAGGCAGAGGCACGAGACTCACTTGAGCCCAGGAGTTGGAGGTTGCTATGAGCTGTGATGCCATGGCACTCTACCCAGGGGGATAGCTTGAGGCTCCGTCTCAAAAAAAAAAAAAAAATGAGATGAAACTAAAGCAATCAAAAAAACCCAGAATATATAAGGAAAAACTTCCTAGCTCAGTTTCTGAGTCCAGCATTACCCTGACAGCAAACCTGAACAAAGACAGCACACAAAGAGAAAACTACAGACCAATATCTTTCATAAACATAGATGTAAAATAACATACCTAAGGCAATTACCCTCAGTGCCTAACTGCCTCATAAAGAACAGCTATCAACAAGGTATCAGCAAATCAACTACTACAATACACAAAAAGAATTAAACATGACTAGCAGGGTTTATTCTGAGAATGCTAGGCTGGTTTAATACTTGAAAACCAATTATAATCTACCATATTAACAGTAAAGAAGAAAAAAATTACAACATGCCAACTAAAACATAAAAGGCATTAGACTGGGGCAGTGCCTGTGGCTCAGTGAGTAGGGCGCTGTCCCCATATACGGAGGGTAGCAGGTTCAAACCAACCCCAGCCAAACTGCAACAAAAAAATAGCTGGGCATTGTGGCGGGCACCTGTAGTCTCAACTATTTGGGAGGCTGAGGCAAGAGAACTGCCTAAGCCCAAGAGCTGGAGGTTGCTGACTCTACCAAAGGTGACAAAGTAAGATTCTGTCTCTCTAAAAAAAAAGGCATTAGACAAAACATAACATGCATTCATGATAAAAACTACTAGCAAACTAAAAAGGCTTTCTCAATTTAAAAAAGAGTATTTCTAAAAGAAAAGAAAAGAAAGAAAGAAAACTAGCTAGCACTATACTTGATACAATAAAAAAAAGGTGGAAAAACTGAATGCTTTCCCTTAATATTGTAAATAACAAGAATGTCTACTGTCATCACTCTTATTTAACATCCTCCTGGAAATCAAAAACAAAAGGCCTAGTAATTAGAATGGAAGAATTAAATTGGCCCTATCCGCAGACTTCATGACTATCTATAATTCTTAGAAAATCCCAATGATCTACAAAAATTTTATAAAAACTAATAGAACTAACTAGTACATTTGGCAAAGTTGGAGGATACAAGTCAACCACAAAAATCAATCGTATTTCTATATGAATAGAAAATAATTTTTTTTTAAATGCTACTTATCATAGTTCCCCAAAATTGAAGTCCTTAGGTATAAGTCTAACAAAACATATACAGGATCTCACATTCAAAACTATAAAACACTGATGAAAGAAACAAATAACTAAATGAAGAGACATAACATGTTTATGGAAGACCCAATGCAGTAAAAACGTCACCTCTTCCCAAATTAATCTATAGATTTAATGCAATACCTATCAAAATCCCAGCATGATTTTTCATAGATGAAATAAAACAGATTCTAACATTTACAGGGAAAAAAACTCGAATAGCTAAAGCAATTTTGAAAGAGAAGAATGAAGTTTAGAAGAATCTACTAAGTCTAATGAGTCAACTATAACTTGGATGAACCTTGAAAACATTACACTAACTGAAAGAAGCCAGTCACAAAAGATCACATATGTGATTTCAATTGTAAGAAATGTCTGGCTCGGCGCCTGTGGCTCAAGCAGCTAAGGCGCCAGCCACATACACCTAAGGTGGCAGGTTCGAATCCCCAGCCCGGGCCCGCCAAACAACAATGATGGCTGCAACCAAAAAATGGCCGGGCGTTGTGGTAGGTGCCTGTAGTCCCAGCTACTTGGGAGGCGGAGGCAGAAGAC
>CAUYQV010088162.1:0-59786 GCA_963574575.1 Galagoides demidoff
AAGGATAAATGCTTTTAGGCAAAAGTGAAAAATCTATCTACAAAGCAAAACAGCAAAATCTGTAGTGACTTTCTGCAGAAGGCTCTCTTCTCTGGTGGCAATACTCTTTAGTACATATCCAGGATAGACTAAATCGAAACACAATCATTTCTGATACAGTAGCAATCCTTTCATATACTCTACTAAATATTACAAAATTTCAAAAAAAATACATAAATATTCCTTGTACCATGGATTACACACCAGTTTGGGACCGCCTGATGAAGTCGTGGCTACTAGTTAGACATTGCACCTCAAAAGTAGTGCCATCTGCACACAGTGAAGGGATGCAATGGTGAGGGCTCCCGAGAGATGGCAAATTACGTGAAAAGTTTGGGATGGAATGTCTCCAAATTAGAGGCGAGGAGGATATGGGTAGAGGAGGTAGGCAGGGCGAAAGGATTTTGAAATAATACTGCTTAGGAGTGTATATTTTAAGATAACTACTATACCTTGTCTATCCTTGATCCGAATTTTGAATAACGGCATGTTCATGCAAAATACCATTTCTACTCTAGGAAGAGGAGCAGACTGCTAAAAAAAGCATATTCTTAAGGGAAGATGTGAAGATACCTCTGTCATTAACTGCTCTTTTACTTGGTCAGTCTTTTGGCTACATCACTATATGCTATTTCAACCTCCTTATCACTGCAACAGGTATTGGTGAACTCATCCCTTTTATATGCATTAGTTAAGTATCTCCAGATGCCAGTCATTCCTTCCAGAATATCAAAGTTGCGGTATTTCTTGGCCAGCACCTTGACAATATGCAGTTTGGGCAGCAGGTTGCAATCCGCTAAAGTCATTTCATTGCCGCCCAGAAATTTACGTGTAGAAAAACTTAATGTCCTCCATACTATTTTCATCAATTTCATCAGGGAGTGGAGAATTCAGGTAGTCGTCCTGTTTCTGCAGTGTTTTCAAGAGACCCCTCTCGAGGGCTTCATTAGCCTCTGGCCTTGAATTCTTGATATATGCAGAGAATTTGGCAAAGATGTCCATTCCAGCAGTATTTGACTCTGGGTGTTTTGGTGAAAGCTTTAAGTACTTGGGAGGGCATAAGACTTCTTCAAGATGTTCCTCAATCTTATTTACATCCGTTTTAACTTTACTGTTGAAAGTTATAAATGGTGGGTGGGTCCCAGGAGCCAAGTTCTGCAGGTCTGCAGGCTTCCTTTTCAGGTCAACAGTGGTGACACTGAACACAACTCCTTTGAGCCAAAGAATCATGAAAAGCCTCTGGGAAAGGGGGCAGTTTCCTATGCTTTCACCATCACTGCCAGCCTTGACGAAAAGCTCGATGAGGGGCTCTTTGTCTTCCTCCTTCAGCCCGTTCAGCAGCATCGAAAACACCATGGCAGTCTCAGCTGCGCTCCCCAAACTACAGCGACTCCTGCGTCTGCTCTGAGGCTGTTCTGGCTGAGGGCTCCCATCGCACTGCGCTCGCTGGACAGTCAGGCGTCAAGCTGGCAGTGACCTGCACTCCTCAACCTTCTACATTTCATAGATTTGACTTATACCCTTGTCATATGTTCCATAGGTGTGATCTCACCATTTACCTTCCCTCCATCCCCCTCTTCTCCCCTCTCACTCCACTTCTCTCCATTATCCTGGGCTATAGTTGTGTTCTATTTTTTACAAGAAAGTGTGAGTAAATATAAGTAGGTTTTATAGAAGTACTGAGTACATTAGTTACTTTTCCCTCCATTCTTGAGACACTTTACTCAGCGCCCTTTAATGATAGGAATGCTTGCCAAAGTAGGTAGAGATGGAGTTTACCTCAAAATTGTAAAGTCCAGAGACAGAAAAATAGTGAACAAGAACATAATATTCCCTGAGAGAGTTATGGGATATTTCCAAGAAATCAAACACCTGAATTATAGGGATTCCTAAAGAGGAATAGACTGGTCCTAAAGGCACAAATTCTCTGCTCCAAGACTTGGTGGAGAACTTCCCAAGTGTTGCAAGACACAGAAATTCAGATAGTAGATAGTTTCAGAACCCCAGCATGACTCAAACCAAACAAAGCATCTCTTAGGTACATTGTAATTAATTTTGCCAATGTTAATATGAATCAGAAATTTCTGCAAGTAGCCCAGACTTAAGAAAAATATTATTTACAAAGGGAAAAGTTTCAGGATGACTGCAGATCAGCCAACACTTTCCAAGCCAGAAGAGGATGGTCATCAACATTCAACTTCCTTAAACAAAACAATTTCCAACCCAGGTTCCTATATCCTGATAAACTGAGTTTCATTTGTGATGGAGAAATCAAATACTTCACTGACATTCATATTCTAAGGAAATGTGCTATGACTAGACCAGATCTACAGGAAATACTCAGACCCTTTCTTACTAATAATGAATAGGATGGTACACCACCAAAGTAAATCTACACAGAAATTAAAGAACAAAACTTAGCTTTCACGATGGTGAAAGGAATAAAAATAAACTCTAGACCTCTGAAAAAGAAGATAATGAAAACTCTGTCATATCCATTATTTCTCTCAATTAATGTGAATGGTTTGAACTTTCCTTTAAGGAAGCATAGGATGGCTGACTGGATAAAAAACTCAAGCCAGATATCTGTTGGCTACAAGCAACTCACCTTACCTGAAAGGATAAAATAAGTCTCAGGGTGAAGGGATGAGCAATGGTATTCTAGGCAAATGAAAATCAGAAAAAAAGCTGGGTTGCAATCTTGTTTGCAGATAGAATTGGGTTCAAACCAACAAAAATAATGAAAGACAAAGATGGACATGATATATTGGTGAAGGGAAACACATAATACGAAGAGATTTCAATAGTTAACATCAATGTGCCCTATCTGAATGCTCCTCAATATATAAAACAAATATTAACTGATACAAACAATATGATATCTTCCCACATTATAATAGTTGGAGATGTTAGCACCCCATTGGCAGTACTGGACAGATCCTCCAAGCAGAAACTAAACAAAGAAATAATGGACTTAAACAAGACCCTAGAACAAACAGACTTAACAGACATACAGAACATTTTATCCTAACAAAACTGAATACACATTCTTCTCATCAGCCCATGGATCAACTTCCAAAATTGATCATATATTAGGACACAAGTCTAACCTCAACAAATTGAAAAGGATAGAAATTATCCCCTGTATCTTCTGAAACCATCATGGAATAAAAGCTCAACTCAATAGCAACTCACTAAATGATAGCTGGGCCATAGACGAGATTGAGAAGGAGATCATTAGATTTTTGGAAAAAAATGATAAAGAAGCCACAAACTATCAAAACCTGTGGGATACTGCAAACACAGTCTTTAGCAGGAAATTTAAAGCATTAGATGCCTTCATCAAAAAATTAGAAAGAGAGCAAGTCAACAACCATGGGCCATCTCAAGCAACTGGAAAAGGAAGACCAATCTAATCCCAAACCCAGCAGAAGAAAATAAATAATCAAAATTATAGCAGAATTAAATGAAATTGAAAACAAATTAATTATTCAGATCAGCAAAACAAAAAGTTGATTCTTTGAAAAGATTAATAAAATTGACTAGACTAACCAGAAAGAGAAAAATAAGATCTCTAATAACTACAATCAGAAATGGGGGAAATAACAAGAGATGCCACAGAAATACAAAAGATTCTCAATGATTACTACAAAAACTCTATTACCAGAAATATGAAAATGTAGAGGAGATGGACCAATGTCCAGAAGCACAATAACCTTCCAAAACTCAATGAGAAAGATTCAGAAATTTTGAATAGGCCAATATTAAGTACTGAAATACCATCAATTATACAAAATGTCTCAGAAAAGAAAAGCCCTGGACCAGATGTTTTCATACCAGAATTCTATCAAATCTTCAAAGAGGAGCTAGTTCCTATAATGCATAAACTTTTCCAAAACATAGAGAAGGAAAGAATCCTTCCCAACACATTCTATGAACACATTCTATGAAGCATATATCGCCCTGATCCCCAAACCAGGAAAGGAACCAACAAAAAATAAAACTAAAGACCAACAGCTTAATGAGTATTGATGCAAAAATACTCAATAATTTATTAGCAAATTGAATACAATGACACATTAAAAAGATTATACAGCATGATCCAGTGAGTTTTACCCCAGAGACACAAGGTTGGTTCAACTTACACAAATCCATAAATATAATACACCACATAAATAGAATGAAAAAAAAGACAATATGACTCTTTCAATTGATGAAGAAAACATTTTTGATAATATCCAGCAACCTTTCATTATGAAGACACTCAAGAAAATAGGCTTAGATGGAATATTCCTTAAACTAATAGAGGCTATCTACAGCAAATCTACAGTTAATATCATATTGAATGGGGTAAACCTGAAAACATTTCCACTCAAATATGGAACCAGACAAGAATGCCCACCATCTCCACTGCTATTTAACATAGTGTTTGAAGTCCTAGCCATCACAATCAGGCAAGAGAAAGTGATAAAAGGAATCCATGGGGATAGAGAAGGTCAAACTCTCCTTCTTCGCAAACGACATGATTTTATACCTGGAAAACCATAGGACTCAACTACAAAGTTCTTAGAAGTGATCTAGCAATACAGCAGCATCTTGGGATACAAAATCAATACCCATAAATCAGTAGTCTTAGTACAGGCCTACAATTGTCAAGCTGAGAATAAAATCAAAGACTGCATTCCATTTCCAATAACAACAAAGAAGATCAACTACCTGGGAATATATCTAAAAAAAGCATGAAAGATCTCTACAAGGAGAATTATTAAATTTGAGAAATGAAATAGAGGATGTTAACAAATGGAGGAACATACCATTCTTGTGGCTGGAAAGAATCAACATTGTTAAAATGGCCATAATACCCAAAGCAATTTATATATTTAATGCAATTCCCATCAAAGCATTAAGGTCATACTTATGGAATTTGAAAAAAATAGTACTTCAATTCATATGGAACCAGAAAAATACCCAAATAGCAAATACAGTTCTTAGAAAAAGAAACAAAACAGAAGGCAAAGATAGAGAATCTAGAGATGAACCCAGACACATATTGTCATTTGATCTTTTATAAACCTAACAAAAACATGCACTGGGGAAAAGAGTCCTTATTTAACAAAAGATGCTGAGGTAACTGGTTATCCACATGTAGAAGACTAAAACTGGACCCACACCTCTCACCACTAACAAAATTAAATCTTGTTGGATAAAAGATAAATTTAAGGCATGAAACAATAAAAATTCTAGAAGAGAATGTGGAGGAAATACTTGAAGATATTGGCATGGGAAGATACTTTAGGAGGTAGACCTCCCCCGCAGCAATTGCAGCAACACCAAAAATAAATAACTGGGATTTGGTCAAGCCAAAAAATTTTGCACAGCTAAGGGTACCATAAGTAAAGCAAACATACAGTCTTGTGAAAGGGAGAAGATATTTTCATGTTATGAATCTGACAAAGGCCTGATAACCAGAATCTACAGAAAACTCAAACATTAAGAAAAATTCAAACAATCCCATTTCTTTGTGGGCAAGAGACTGAACAGAAACTTCTCTGAGGATGACAGACATATGGCCAACAAACACATTAAAAAATGCTCATCATCTTTAATCATCAGAGAAATTCAAATTAAAACCATTGTAAGACATCATCTAAACCCAGCAAGATTAGCCCACATCCCAAAGTCCCAAAACATCAGATGTTGTGTGGATGTAGAAAGAAGGGAACGCTTATACACTTCTGGTGAGACTGCAAACTAATATGGCTTCTATGGAGAGAAGTATGAAGAATCCTCAATTATCTAAAAGTAGACCCTCCATTTGATCCTGCAATCCCATTACTTGGTATCTATCCAGAAGAACAAAAATCATTTTACCACAAAGACATTTGCACCAGAATGTTTATTGCAACTTGATTCATAATTGCAAGTTGTGGAAGCAACCTAAGTGCCCATCAACCCATGAATGGATCAATGAACTGATACATTTATATGATGGAATACTATTCAGCCACTAAAAAAGATGGAGACTACATCTTTTACATTTATCTGGATGGAGTTGAAATATATTCTTCTTGGTAAAGTATCACAGGAATGGAAAAGTAAATATCCAAAGTACTCTATACTAATACAAAACCAATATATAAATAATTACATGCTTATAAGAACAATAGAACACAAACATAGTTTATTACAGGGGTAAAGGGAGGTGGGAGAGGGGAAAGGGAAGGGAGAGGATGATTTCCAGAAGGAGGGAGAGCATGAGGTGGGATGTCACCTAATATACACTTTGTAAGGTTGTATGGTACTCGCTCTGGGTGAGGGGTTCTTTTACAAATGGAACTTTACCCTGGAAGTGGGAGCAATGTAACCTAAAAATTTGTGCTCTCATAGTAATTCAAAATAATAAAAAAATTATAAAGGCCATATATGACAAATTCATACTGAACATCTTATTGAACAGGGAAAAGTTGAAAGCATTCCCATTTAGAACTGGAATCAGAAAATGTTGCCTAATATCTCCACTTCTGTTTAACATAGTGCTGGAAGTCCTAGCCAGAGATATCAGGCAAGAGAAGGCAATTCATGGTAATAAAATGGGAAACAAAGAGATTAAATTATTGCTCCTTTCTGATCACATATCTTGTATCTAGAAAACCCCAAAGATTAAATGAAGAAACTCCTGGAATTGATAAATAAATTCAGTAAAGTCTCAGGCTACCAAATAAATGCACACCAACCAGTAGCTTTCATATACACCAATGACTACAAACTGAGAATTAAATAAATGATGTAACACCTTTCTCATTATCAACAAAGAAAATAAAATACCTGGGAATATATTTAACTAAGAATGTGAAAGACCACCATAAGAAGGACTATGAAACACTGAGGAAAGGAATTGCAGAGGGTGTAAACTAATGGAAAAACACATTATGCTCAGGAATTGGAAGCATCAACTTTATTAAAATGGCTCTACTACACAAAGTGATTTATATATTCAATGCAAACCTCATTAAAATACCAATGCCATTTTTTGCTGGTCTACAAATAATAGTTCTATGCTTTGTATGGCATCAGAATAGACACTGAATACCCAGTGCAATCTCATGTAATAAGAACAAAGGGGGAGGCATCACTTTACCAGATGTCAAGCTATACTACAAGTCTACAGTAATCAAAAAAGCATGATCCTGGCACAAAAACTAAGGCCTAGACCTATAAATGAGAACAGAGAACCAACAGTTAAACTATCCTCATATTCCTGATTGATTTTTGACAAAATAGTTAAAAACATACATTGGGGAAAAGAATCCCTATTCAATAAATGATGCTGGAAAAATTGGGTAGCCACATGTAAAAGACTGAAACAGTATCTGTACTTTCACTACTCACAAAAATTAATTCATGATGAATAAAAGAGTTAAACCTGAGACATGAAAATATATGAATTCTAGAAGAAAATTTTGGAAAAAGTTTTATAGACATCTGTCTTAGGAAAGATTTTTATGAAGAAGACCTAGAAAACAATCACAGCAACAACAAAAATAAACAACAGACACCTGATCAAATTGAAAAAGTTTCTACACAGCCAAGGCACATCCAATACATTAAATAGATAACCCACAGAATGGGATAAAATATTTGTGTGCTATACTTCTGATAAATGGCTGATAACCAGAACCAGAATCTATAAAGTACTCAAGAAAATAAGCAAAAAAAAGAGAAACAACCACATTAAAAAGTGAGTAAAAAACAAGAACAGAAATTTTTCAGGGGAAGATAGTCTAATGACCAAGAAACACATGAAAAAAATTTTCAACATATACATATCTAATCATTAGAGAAATGCAAATCAAAACCATAATGTGGTATCACCTAATTCCAGTGAGAATGACTATTGCCAAAGTTTCCCTAAACAACAAGTGCTGGCATGAATACAGAGAGAAAGGAACACTTATACACGGTTGGGGGGACTGCAAACTGGTACAACCTTTATGGAAAGCAGTATGGAGATGCCTCAAAGAAATGAAAGTAGACATACCATTGGTTACTGCAATTCTACCCCTGGGATTTCCCATAGGAAAAAAGGTCATTTTATGAGAAGAACACCTGCACTCTAATGTTTATAGCAGCACAATTCATAATCGCAAAGACAGGGAAACAACCCAAGTGCCCACTAATACATGAATGTATTGATAAAATATAATATATGTATACCATGGAGTACTATTCAGCCATAAAAAATAGTGATCTAGTATCTTTTGTAACAATCTGGTTGGAACTGGAAACCATTCTTCTAAGTGAAACATCACAAGAATGAAGAAATAAACTCATGTAATCAAATTTGGACCTCATCAATCAAGGCTTACGTGCACATATGGAACTAAATCTCAATGAAAATCAAGCTAGGGGGAGGGTGGAAGAAGGCTTGGACAAATTCATACCTATTGAGTATAGTGCACACTATCTGAGTCAAAACTTTACAAACTGAAGTATGTAAACAAAATATTTGTACCCCTTAATATTCTAAAATTTTAAAAATTTATAACAATCATAAGTGTAAATACCTATAACAACAGAATTTCAAAAATATGTAAAGTAAATAATGATTGATCTGAATGGGGAAGTGGTCAAATCCACAATTAGGATTAGAAACTTTAACATTTCTTCTTTAGTTATTGACAGAAAAGTGAGGAAGAAAGTTAATAATATAAGTGACTTGAGCAAGACTCTATACTAAATTAACCTAATGGAAAGTTACAGGAAAATCTAACCAATAATAGTGGAATATAAAATCCTTCACAAGTCTAACTAAAACATGAATCAAGGTAGAACAATTCTAGGCCATTCTAAATTCTAGACAAAGTATAAACAAGATAAACTTTAAATAATCTAAAAAATAGAAATCATAAAATGTATGCTCTTCAATAATATGGAGTTAAAGTAATAAACAATAGCAGAAGGATATATGGATGATCCCTAAATATTTGAAAACAGCAAAACTTCTTAACTCCTGTATCAAAGAGAAATTCTTTTAAAATCCTTTAGGGTGCCAGCCCTATATATGGTAGGTGAAGTGTTCAAACCTGTCCCAGCCAAAATAAATAAATAAATAAAGTAAAATCCTTTGAACTAAAAGAAAATAAAAACATAAAATTTGTGGGATCTTGTTATAGCAATATTAGAGGAAAATCTATACCAATACATTATTACATTGTAATAATATAAAACTTACAAATTATTCATCTTAAATATATGCAGTTTGTTGCATGTCAATCAACATTAGTCTATTTTTAAAAGCTACCTACAAAAATGCAATGTAAAATATTAGTAACAACATGTTAGTGGGTATTAATATTTAATGACTTTGCTATCTGTATTTCAGGAGTGGAGTCTTGGTCACTGGGACCCTTACCACAGCATCTATCATGTCTGAATATTGGCAATACAATCAGTTTTCTTTTTGTTCTTTAGAAAGGGGACTGAGGAGTGGCACAATATCTGGAATTCAGGGGAGATTTAACCAATTTTCAATTATCAGCAATCCATTAATATAATTTGATAGCAAATCATTTCTTCTGATGGACCTCACTGACTGTTCCCTTTTTAAATCCCCAGATACCATTATTCTGTGATGGAAGGAGTGCCAGGACATTACTGAATTACAGCTAAAGGAATCTGAAGGCCAGGTAGGAAATAGCCTTGTCTCTAACCCTTGTCAACAGTCTAATGACTTACTTGAACTCCAGAATCCAGGGAAAATATCTTTCCAGGTCCCTCAAAAGTTCCCTGAATGTGGTTCAGCAGTGCTGTCACACCAATTATCAGGAACACTTAACGAAAATCAAAGTAGGCACTCTGCTTACCAGAACTTCTACCTATCACCTGAAGGCCAAACTTTATTTCTTGCCATCTTAAGTCAATATTATTTCATAGGGAAAACAGAAAAGTGTCTGTTTTACACACTACAAAATCTTAAATGCTCAAATACAGCTTCAGTTTATCCCGCATTATCCAAGAAGTTTCTGTGTTACGCTACTTATTAGCAATAGACATGTTACAACGTGCCATGCCTTGTCCTGAGATGTTATCTGAAACAAGAGTGTCCTTCATGTGTTTTTCCCTGGATCTTTCATATCAAGATAATGTTGGGAAAGAAGGGGAATTCTTCCCTTATTAACTGTTATATCCTTTGCCAGTTACTCTTGTAAACATAATTTAGTTTTTGCTTACTCATCCAGCCCCCACCAAATGTTATCTTTTTCTATTTTCCCTACACCAGTTCTGTCTTTTCCCTAAAAGCTATATTGCATTCAATTTAGAGAACAGTACAGAAAAACACTTGGAAAATAATTTTTAATGTTTTCATTTTTATTAAGAAAACAATGGGATTTTTATAATTACAGGAACCTGGTCAAGGTTTAGGCAGCCTCTGCTGAAAGTTGTCTGATCCATAGATGATTTTATTTATTTTTATTTTTTATTTCAAATTAATATGAAGGCACAAAATTCCCAGATTACATTGTTCTCACTTCTAGGGTAAAGTTCCAGTTGTAAAAGAGCCCCTCATCCAGTGGGCATGTTATATACCCTTACTATGTGCACAATAGGTGAGATCCCACCTCATGCCCTCCCTTATGTCAATTACCCTCATCCTCCCCCACCTCCCTCTATCCACTTATTACACTATCTTTGTGTTTTATTGTCCATATGAGCATATACTTGTTTATATATTGGTTTTATATTAGTATGAAGTACACTGGATATTTATTTTTCCATTCTTGTGATACTTTATTGATGGTATTTTAAAAAGGAGCAAAGACATAGGCCACTAGTACCACCAAGGTCTTGTATAAAATAATGCTTAGGCAGGGCATAACTTAAAGATGTAGAGGATAATAGACACATCCTTAAATTTTCATTATCCCATAGAAAGCTATGCTTAACTCAGGCATAGCTAGACTGCAGACATCCTGGCCAGTGTTCCTGAGGGAGGAGCCTCTGCTGTTGTAATGCTCTACTCATTTAAGAGTGTAGAGCAAAAAACATTGATGTGACTCTAAAACAAAGGTGGCTTTAGGGTCAAGGAAGTGGCTAGTTTTAGTCTGTCCTGTTGAGCTAGCTCAGATGTACTAAGCCATTTCTCTGCTGAACTCCTGGAAGAGGACTTTGAAAGTTAAGCCATCCAAAGTTTTTCCTCTACACCTTCTGACCCTTGGAAGATCAGTAGATATTTCTTTTTATTATAGGTCAATGCCTAGGGGAAAAATGTAAGGCCCCCCCCCCCCCCCCCCGTCTAAAGACTACCCATGTTACAGGATGGAACCACTGAAGGCTGACAAATATAGTTCTGTCATAAAGCCCCCTTGAAATTTAGCGGGATTGTCTGTGCTTGGACTAGAGTAATGAGTTTCACATGATCCAAGGTTGCTATTCTTTCATTTGTAGAAACTTTAGAATTACACAATAACTTCCAGCTAAATAAACCTGCTAGAATTTTGATCAAAGGTAATTGGCATATTGAGACTTCCAGTCCCTGATTGTGGGTGTTGCTCCATTTATTTAGCTCATCTTTAATTTATCTGACTACTAACAAGGATAATAACTTTAAGTTAGATTTTTCTCTCTGGAAATTACATAATAAAAACTTGTTTTAGATGAGGATTTTAGAAAACTTACTTTAGAACATGTAAAATTGGGGTATACACTTTTTATCAACACCAATAGTCAAGTGAAATAGGTAGGATTCAGCAAAAAGAATTCTCAAAGTGGAACAGAGTTAAAACAAATAGAAATTTCACTTAAAAATATGATAGCCTTTTAGGGGTGTCCAGACTGAAGTGGGTAGCCAGGTTTTTATACCACAAGGACCAGTCATTAGTATTGTCTGAAGGTAATACATGAACTTTGGTAAGGGTCCTTGCTTTGGCTAACAGTAATTCCCAATGAGGCACTTAGCTGAGAAAATGTCACCATCAATGTTCTAAGCATATTGGGGAATGGATGATTTAGTCCTGAATGGAGATCTGAGTGTTCCACGGGAGCATTACTATCTACCACCCTATTCAGAGCCTCATACACATTCATTGTCCGTGAATTTGGAATTTATTTAGGAGTCTAAGTGTTGTCTTGTCCTGGTCACATCACAGCTGATTGGAAAGCCACAACTAATACATACCATCTGCTTTTTTGACCCATCCCAGATTTCCCTCACTTCCAGCTATTCCCCTCCACAGCATCTCTGTGCATCTATGTAGCTCAACTGGTATGAGCTAATCCCTTACCCCTAAAGGGTCTACTAAGACCTTTTTGTCTATGATTTCTGAAGGCATAGTTGGAGTTTCCCATTTTATGTAATGATTTGGCAAAGGAGATGGCAAGGGGGCAAGAGGTAGCTTTTGGGTGTTATGTAAAGGTTCTAACTCTTGAATGGGCATAGGTTCTAACTCTTGAATGTGGCATGGTATACAATTCTCAAAATGCATCAACTTGTACCATAAATTGGGTATTTTATAATATGCAAATGACAGTTCAATGAAATTTATTTTTAAAGAATTTAGAAATGGAATAGAACTCCCATCTGCTTGGCTACTAGCTGGGCACCACCGTTGTTGAGAGGCCACCCAATGGAACTGTTATAGTGCACAGCCAGTTCTGGAACACCTGCTGAGCTTGGGCAGTCATCCTTGGGGTAAGTTGAAGAGCTCCCACACCCCTGGGAAAGCCACTTTGTGGCCAGGGGCACTGTGTGGAAGGTGTGCCTCCTAAGAAATTTGGCAAGAGCTTCAGGATCTCAGTCCTATGGTGACTGAATGCTTGTGAAATTACCAAGCCTTCATTGAGGGTAAATAAGTCAGGAAGACAGAGCCATCTCACCTTGTCAATTAGATAGCATCTTGTGGCTCACTTTATACAGCAAAATTAGCATGTGTGGTTTGCCTCTCATAACCCCACAGTGCCATTTTGTGTCCAGGCAATGTATTGCAATGTATATTTTTTTCTTGTCTCAATTTTTTTCTTGTTTTTTTTTTTGTTTGTTTGTTTGTTTGGTTGTTTGGTTGGTTTGGTTTGGTTGTATTTTTATTTTTTCATTTTCACTTTCTTCAATACTTAAGGCTCCATTTCTACTATAGGATTTCAGCCCCTTTTATTCTTTCTTTTTTATTTCTCTCCTTTTTCTCTCTCTTTTGCTAGAGATTTTTCTACTTTCTCATATTTCCCACACAAATATCTTATATAACTATTATTATATATATTTTTTATCTTATACAGTTTTATTATTAATTTTCCTTATCCATTATTATTTTTTATTTTTTATATCTGCTTTATTATATTTCATTATGTGTTTTATTTATGGGACAGACCCTCACTCTGAGGCCTGGTTTGGGTGGCATGGCACTGGTGTGGCTCAAGGAGGCCTTGAATCCCTTGTCAAGGGTGTCCTTGTAGCTTTGGACTTTGGAAAATGGTATTGGTAGTCCCTCACTGTGACATACTGCTGATTTTTTTTTATATATTTGGCAGAGTTGGAGTGTTGCTTTTGCCAAGGTTGATAAGGATCTCCTGATCTCAGGTGGCCTACCTAACCCAGTACCCCAGAGGCCTGAAATTGCAGATAGGGCTCAAAGCACCATGCCAAACACTACCATTTCTCCTGTCTCCCTCTTTCTCACTTTCTTTACTTTATACCTTTTAAAAAATTATTTCCTTTCTCCCCTCTTTTTTCTTTATCTTCTTCTTTCTTTCTCTCTCTCTTCTCACTCTTTACCCTTCTTTTCCTTTTGCTCTATACCAAAATAACACTTTAACACCTAACACCAAAATAATTTTCAGCCCAGAATTCTTTATCCAGCTAAATTAAGCTTCAAAATTGATGAAGAAATCAAATCTTTTACTGACATGCAAAAATTGAGGAAATTCACCAGAAGACCAGCTCTACCAGAAATAATTAGAACTACTCTCGATGATGATCATAACAATGAACCATGAGCAAAGTAAACATCCAGAGACTAAAGGATAAATCCTAGCTTCCCCAATGGTATGAAAGATAAAAATAAACAATGGATTTTCACAAAATAAGATGAATAAAATTCCAGCATACTTAGCAATTCTCTCAATAAATGTAAATAGCTTGAATTCCCCACTAAAGAGGCACAGGCTGGCTTTATGGACTGAAAAGTACAAGCCATCCATATACTGTCTCTAAGAAACAGACCTAACTTTGAAGGACAAAACAAGACTCAGGGAGAAGGGTTGGAAAACAATAATTCACACAAATGAAAATCAAAAGAAAGGATGGACCACACTTATTTTCACATACAAGTGGATTTAAAGCAACTAAAGTTAAGAGAGACAAAGATGGATGTTTTATACCTGTCAAAGGAAGAATATAATAAGAGGACATTTAATTCTAAATATTTCTGCACTCAAATGCTCCTAGACTTATGAAACAGACATTGATTAGTCTGAGCAATATGATATCCTATAACACCACAATAGCTGGACTCTTTAACACCCCTTTGACAGAACTGGATATATCCTCTAAACAGAAACTAAACAAAGGTACAAGAGATTTAAATGCAACCTTAGAAAAACTGGGCATAATGGACATATACAGAACACATAATCCCAAAGCTAAAGAATACACATTCTTCTCATTAGCCCAAAGAACAGTCTCCAAAATAGATCATACCCTAGGACACAAATAAACCCTAACAAAATTAAATGAATTCAAATTGTGCCTTGTATCATTTCAGACCCAATGCAATAAAATTGGAACTCAATACCAACAAAATTTTTTATCCCCACATGAAGACATTAAAACCTAAACAGCCTTTGCTGAATTACAGTTGAATCAAGGAGGAGATAAATGAGGAAATTCTTAAATTCCTCAATCATAACAACAATGAAGCTACACGCTAGCAAAACATGTGGAATACTGCAAAAGCAGTTGTAAGAGGGAAATTGATCACATTAGATACTTACATCCAAAAAAAAAAAAAAAACCAGAAAGAGAGCATATCAATAAACTAATGAATCACTTTAAGAAAATGGAAAAGAAAAAACAACCCAATCCCAAACATAGCAGAAGAAAAGAAATAATCACAATAAAATCAGAAATTCAGAAATAAATGAAATTGAAAGCAAAAGAATCATTTAAAATATTAATGGAACAAAAAGTTATTTTTGTAAAAAGATAAACATAACTGATAAACCTTTGTCCAGATTAACCCGAAACAAAAAAGTAAAATCTCTAATAGCCTCAACCAGAAATGAAAAAGGGGAAATGACAACAGATACCACAGAGATACAAGAGATTATCTCTGACTACTACAAGAAATTGTATGCCTGGAAATTTGATGATGTAGAGGAAATGGACCAATACCTGGAATCACACTGTCTTTCAAAGTACAACCAGGAAGAAATAGATCTCTTGAAAAGACCAATATCAAGCACAGAAATTGAAGAAACAATAAAAAAACTTCCAACAAAAAAAGCCCTAGACCAAATGATTTCACACAATAATTAAATCAAACTGTCCATGAAAGGCAGCACCTGTGGCTCAAAGGAATAGGGCGCTGGCCCCATAAGTCAGAGGTGGTGGTTTCAAACCCAGCCCCAGCCAAAAACTGCAAAAAGAAAAACTTTCAATGAAGAGCTGGTACCTACACTGAAAAACCTGTTCTAAAACTTTGACAAGGATGGAACTTTCCCCAACAGGTACTATAAAGCAAATATCACCCTTATACCAAAAACAGGAAAGGTCTCAACTAAAAAAGAGAACTAAAGACCAATTTCACTAATGAATATAGATGAAAAAATGCTCAATAAAATCTTTGCTAATAGATTACAGCTACACATTAAAAAGTCACACATCACGATCAACTAGGCTTCATGCCAGATATGCAAGCATGGTATCACATATGCAAATCCATAAATATAATTCACCATATCAATAGAAGCTAAAACAAAGACCACACGATCCTCTAAATACATAGAGAAAAAAGCATTTGGTAAAATTCAGCATCCTTTTCTAACAAGAACACTTTACAACATAGGCATAGGTGGCACATTTCTTAAACTGATTGAAGTCATCTATGGAAAACCCACAGCTAACATTATACTGAATGGTGTAAAACTGAAAACTTTGCCACTTAGAAATGAAACCAGACAAGGATGTCCTCTATCACCACTACTGTTCAACATAGTGCTGGAAGTTCTAGCCAAAGCACTTAGGCAAAGGATATAAAGGGCATCCAAATGGGGTAGAGGAGGTTAAATCTTGCTCTGAGCTGATGATATGACCTTAAACTTAGGAAACCCCAGAAACTCAACCACAAGTCTCCTGGAAGTGATTAAGAAATATAGTAATGTCTCAGGGTACAAAATTAATATCCACTACTCAGTAGCTTTTGTATTTGCTAATAACAGCGAGGTTGAAAAGCTAATCAAAGACACATTTCCCTGCACAGTAGCTTCAAAGAAAAGGAAATACCTATGAATATACCTAACAAAAGAGGTGAAGAATCTCTACAAACAGAATTATGAAACACTGAGAAAATAAATAACAGAAGACAATAACAAATGGAAGAACATACCATGCTCCTGACTAGTAAGAATCAACATGGTTATATGTCTGTACTACCCAAAGCAATCTATGGATTCAGTGCAATTGCCATTAAAATGCCAACATCATACTTTGAAGAACTTAAAGAAATGTTCTTTATTTTGTATGGAACCAGAAAAAAAACCCATATAGCCAAGGCAATTCTTAGTGATAAAAACCAAGCCAGAGGCATCACTCTACCAGAATTTAAGTTATATTACAAATCCACAGTAATAAAAAAAATAACAGCAGAGTATTGGCAAAAAAATAGAGACAGAAACATGTGGAACAGAATAGAAAACCAAGGAATAAAACAAGTCTCTTATTACTACATAATCCTTGATAAAACAAACAAAATCATATACTGGGGAAAAGGAACCCTATTTAACAAATGGTGCTGGGAGAACTGGATAACCACATGTAAAAGACTGAAATTGGACACACACCTTTCAATACTTTCATTGTTAGGCTCCAGTTGCATAAAATATTTAAACATAACACATGAAATGATAAAATCCTAGGAAAGAAGTGTGGGAAAACTCTTGAGGATGTCGTGCTTGGGAAAGATTTTATGAAGGAGACATCAGTGGTGATCACAACAACAAAAATAAACAAATGGGACTTAATTAAACTGAAAAGCTTCTGTACAGCCAAGGACACAACAATTAAAGCAAATAAACAACCTTCAGAATGGGAAAAGTTATTTATATGTTATGAATCTGACAACAGTGGTAACTGGAATCTACAGAGAACTCAAATTAATGAACAACAAAAAGAAAAAGAGCTAACAATCAATATATCACTGGGCAAGATATATGAACAGAACTTCTCTGAAGAAGACAGAAAAACGGTTAACAAACACATGAAAAAATACTCATCATCTCTAATCAATAGAGAAATGCAAATGAAAACCACCTTGAGATATCACCTAACCACAGTGAGAACAGCCCACATCACAAAGTTCCAGAGTTGCAGATACTGGAGGAGGTGTGGAAAGAGAGTGACACTTTTATACTGTTGGTGGGACACAAACTAATACAGCCTTTTTGGAAAATAGTATGGAGGATTCTCAAAGAACTCAAATTAGACCTCCCATTTGATTCTGCAATCCCATTACTAGGCATCTACCCAGAAGAAAAAAAATCATAAAAAAATCACTCTATCATAAGGACATTATAGATTGTTTATCACAGCTCAGTTCATAATCGCCAAGATGAGGAAACAACCTAAATGCACATAAACCCAGGAATGAATAAATAAACTATGATACACCCCCCCACACACACACCACGGAATACTTTGTAGTCATAAAAAGATGGAGAACTTGATGAAAATATTTCAAATTGTATATAAAACCAGCACATTGTGTGGTGCCTGTGGCTCAAGGAGTAGGTTGCCAGCCCCATATATGGGAGGTGGTGGGTTCAAACCTGGCCCTGAGCAAAAAACAAACAGGCAAACAACAACAAAAAAAACAACAACAATCTCCCCAGCACATTGTACCCCATGATTGCATTAATGTACACAGCTATGATTGAATAATTATAAAAAAATGATGGAGACTTTACATCTTTTGTATTAACCTGGTTTGAATTGAAGAACATTCTTCTAACTAAAGCATCACAAGAGTGGAAAAGCAAATATTCAATTTACTCAATACTAATATGAGTCTAGATAATCTATTACCTGCCCACATAAGAGAAAAACTCTATTTGATTCAAATTGAGGAGAAGGAGAGCAATGGAGAGGAAGAAGGGAGGAGGGAGTGGAATTGGTGTGCTCCCACTTAATCAGCACAATGTAAGGGTATAAAGGCAAACCTCTTGGGTTTGGACACAATGACAAGAAAGACTCTATCTAACAAATGCAAGCATTGTGCTTAGTTGTTTTTACCCTCACAATAAGCTGAAAAAAAATGTAAAAAAAAAAAACAGTGACTGGTTTTAAATATAATTTTACAGATTTTTTTTTTTTTTTTTGGCTGACAGTGGGTTTGAACCTGCCACCTCCAGAATATGGAGCCAGTGCCCTACTCCTTGAGCCACAGGAGCTACCCTAAATATAATTTTAAAGGAATCAATCAATGCCCCAACTCCTAATTTTAAAACCATGTTTTAAGTTGTGTCATGAAGACAGTATCCATCAGAACCATTATTAGAGTGCAAATGCCCTGGTGTCAATACCAGGAATATATTTATTCATACAAATTGATTCTTGGAACATCTATAGCTCTGACTTGCCTACAGAGTAACCCATCCCAGCAGGGTAAGTCTCATTAGAGCAGGTACCATGTTGCTAGCTTTACCTTTGATTCAGGGGAAAGGACAGTGTAGAGATGGTGCATGTTTGTGGACCAGGAATCTAGGTGATTCTTAGATGCTATCTCATTCTGAGTTTCAAAAAGGATGGTAGAAACAATAAGTTTCAATGTCCTTCAGGGTATCTCAGGAATCTGTCTTTATCTCAGCAATTGATGCTTCCTTTCACTTTGCTTCCCAAACTAGAAAACAGAAATCTTCTCTTTAATCCTTCCTAACCCTATGCCACATCCCATTCTTATGCCACATCTAAGAATGAGTAAATCATCAGTTATGTGTATCAGTTACATCAAACACCTCCAATTTTTCCAGTCCTTCTGCCACTGCTCTAGTCCAGGCCACCAGCATATTTCTCCTGCAATGCTGTTAAAAGAAAAAAATCCTCTTTACAGTTAACCTTTCTGTAATCTTCCTTCTTCTAATATATTCTTCACCAGGCAACCAGAATAGTTTTTATAATGCTGTTTGCCCCAATTAGCCCATTCCTGTATCTTGTTCTGATAAAGATTTGACTGCCTAATATGATGTCCATGGACATCCTGGTTTGATCTTACCCTACTTGTTTGACATTATCTCCTCCAAACTTCCCTTGAAGGAAATAAAGGGTTTTTAAAAGCCTATGTTCCCCCTGACCTCAGCAGTGTACCTCCACAGGTTTCCCTCTGGAGAGAAAGACAACACAATGTGTATATTATGTTGGAATTAATCCTAGGCTTTATTATTTTATTTTTTAATTTTTACATATACATGTGATTATTAGGTTTCCACTTTTTGCCGTCACAGAATTAAAAAGGCTTAAAATTTAACAACTATAACAATGTTTAAGATAAGAACTAGAAACAAAAACCTTGTAAAGAATAAAGATTGATAAGGTGGGGGCAGAGAGAGATGGCAGAGGGAATGCACCTCTGGATCAAATCTCCTGGATGGTTCAGGTGAGAGTAGGGGGGCTGGATCTTTCCCTGCGTGGAGTGTTGGCCAAGATAGGCAATGCAGGCTATACAGCAAAGAGGTGAATTGCTGAACTGGAATTGTAACCCAGAACTGTGGTATCTGCCAGAGAAAATACGGTGCCACAGCTGAAGCAGCGCCAGCTGCTGTGGCCAGTGGCCTGAGATGGCAGCAAGCAACCCCCCCCCCCACAGAGGATTACTATTCCCAATTTGTGGGGAGTTTGGGTGTTTTGCAGAGTGTGGTGAGGTGTGGACTCCCAAGTGGAATTTCACGACCAGAAAGGGGGGCCATTCAGGATCCCATTTGGAGCATCATTGGTCTAGGCAGCCGGACAGAAAAGTGAAGGGGAAGGATCCAGCTTAGAAAACAGACACACTTTGTAATTTTAGAAAAATCTTTGTGGTATCTTGCTGAAACAGCAAGCAGCAGCAACCAATCCCTCCCATATGGAGACATAAAAGTCTTTTGTGCTCCACGCTGAACCTGCACCCATCAGCTGCTCTGCGCTGAGTCTGTGGGCATTGGCGGCCACTGGCCCCTCCCCTCATGGAGGCTGGAGACTCTTTTGTGCTTCACTGTTGAGTCTGCAGGCATTGGCAGTGACCTGCCCCTCCTTCACAGAGGTTGGAAACTCTTTTGTGTTCCAGCCTTCTCCCCACAGAAAATTACAATTTCCAGTTCAAGGGGAAACTAGGAGTTGAGTGGAAAATCTGGTGAAGCGTGGACTCTGGTGCCGAAATTGGAGGGTAGATAGGGGTGCCATCTGGAATAGGACAGCTGAGGCTGGGAGGCCAGTCAGGAAGCAGACATATTGTGAAACTCCAAAAATGGCATCTCCATAGCACTGCTTTCTACGGACCAGGAGCAGTGCTTTGAATCCCACCTGTAGGCAGTTATCCTGCACCTGAAGCTGGTTCAGGACACCCCACACTTTATGGAAACAGTTCTAGGGAGAATTCGTGCAACCTGTCAGCAAAGATTCCCACCACCACCCCTTTTTTTATTTTTTCATCCTTTCCTTGTAGGAGTTATTGTTAAGTATTTTTTTATTCTTTATTTTATTATTAATACCATTTTTCCTTTTTTCTTCACTCTTCCCCTCTCCTTCCCTTCTTACAGTTGCTGAGAGTGCATACATTAGACCAATAGAGCTTTTTGTTTTGTCTCTTTGTTTACTTGTTTCTGATTGTCTGTGCATCTGTGTGCTTGTGTGTCTGATAATATTTTTGTCTGTTTATTTGTTTGTTTGGTTTCAATGTGTTCTGTACTTTGCTAAATCCTCAGGTTGGCTGTTTTCCCTAACTCCAATTTTCACATTCAATAAGAAAATGGGAGAACAGGTGATGAGGGCTGACTGGAGCTAGTTTTCAACAAAAACTCCAGTCAAGGGGGAGAGATAAAGGCCAGAAAGAAACCAACGAAGCTGAAGGAGAGCTGAGCTGAGAGAAGAGATAGATAAATGCACATCTTCCCCACTGAGGCAAGCCATGACCCCAAGGAAACAAATTCCAGGTCTAGATTGACTTCAGGTGGAACATTCTCCAACTGCCATTGAGTGCCTGAGACAGACAGGCTTCAGCTCCCTCTGCTGGCTGGTGACAAAGAGTGGTAACCAAGTGGAGAAGGCATTGACTTTACGTTGAATCTAGCAGATATAAAGCCCTACCACACTAGCTTATTGGACAACTAGGTCACAGCACTGTGTATAGGCAAAATACCTATATGCCTCTGACCAAAAAAGCCATCTGAGAGAGAGCAGTGAAAAGACTTTATGCAGGCATACTTGTAAGACACTGAGGCAGAATCCCATGTGGTCAGGTTAGTTGCAGGCCTACCATGACCAAGGCTTTGGCTGGAATATCATTTCCAGGCTGTGTTAAGGAATTAAGGTTGACTTTATAAGGCCAATGAAAAAGCCCTTTGGAAAATTGGCCAGATAGCCATCAGTAACCTTTCCTGATCTGTGGTAAGTGACGAAGGTCACTTGCTGACAGGTCAGGGAATGTAAATGTGCTAAGGGACCTCAAAAGAAAAGGAATTTACCCAATGAATGCAGGTATCTATGGTACAGATGAAACCTGGGCTCATGAAAGGCTTTTGAGAAGTCCAACCTGAGAATTCCTTATAAAAGGCTCTAGCAACCCCACCCCCCCCGCCCCGATTTAAGGCCTACATGGAAGCAGAGGTTTGCACACAAATTTCTGTATGTCCAAGAAGTTTCTCTATGCTTTGCTAAAAGATTCAAAGTAACTGCCTCCCAATGGCATGGTCGGCAGAATAGACATTCAGATTGTCTCTTTTCCCCATAGCCTCAGGCTTCATCAGGTAAGAACAAAGAAAGTAATAACTAACAACATGTTCTTCACTAAGTTATGTTAAACTGGGTTATGTTGAAAGGGTTATGCTTAAAGGTGTATGTTGGGTGGATTATCAGATTACCAGGGAGGAGTGACTTACAGGGCAGGTGGTCATAAGATATCTGAATGGATTAATGTGCATGGACAGAGGGATTGTAATGAATGTTAATGAGGTCATTGCTGTATAGTGCACATGCACAAGATTACCTGTATAAACCAACAGCAAATAAAGAAGGCTCACCATTTTGTCTGAGCAAGCAGGTGGTCACCTTTATTTAAAACACAATTTCAATAAGTGTGCTTATTCTTCATGACACGCTTTTCTGTGAGATGCTAATGGCAACACCCTTATGGCAAGAGCTGTGGGGTTACCAGTGACTGGGTGTGACAAAGGTGCAAGGTGGGGCAGGAGGCATCAACCTTCCCAAACTAATTTATTTTCTGGGTAGGTCCTTCTGACCTCAAGGAGCATGGGAGTGAGTCATGCCTGAGGTGCCAGCAGACCTCTGTTGTCTAGTTGCTTTCAAGTATTGGTCAATTTCCTTCAGATTTTCATATTTCTGAGAATAAAGTTTCTTGTAATATTCATTAAGGATTGTTTGAATTTCTAAGGTGTCTGTGGTTATTTCATCTTTACCATATCTGATTGATGAAATTAGCAAGTTTACTCTTTTTTTCCTGGTTAGGTTGGCCAAAGGTTTATCTATTTTGTTGACTTTTTCAAAAACTCAACTTTTTGATTTATTGATCTGTTGTATAATCATTTTTTTCCCATTGGATACTTTTTCTTCCATCTTGAGATACTTTGCTAAGAAGAATATTTTCCAGCTCAATCCATGTAAACACAAAGTAGGTAAAGTCTCCATCTTTTTTTAAGGCTTCATAGTATTCCATGGTGTACAATGTACTGAACCCTAATATGAAACTAATTTATAGCTATCATAGGAAAACTATAAACCAATTTTATCCCAAGAATATGGGGAAAGGGTAAAGGGAGGGGAGGGGAGGATAGGTGGAGGGAGGGTGATTGGTGGGATCATGCCTATGATTTATCCTATAAGGGTACATGTGAATCTCTCTAAATGTAGAATATAAATGTCTTAACACATCAACTAGGAAAATGACATGAAGGCTATGTTAACCAGTTGGATGAAAATATTCCAAATTGTATATAGAAACAACCCACTGTACCCCATGATAGTATTAATGTACACAGCTATGACTTAAAAAAAATTTAAAAATCCTTTTGTTTTCAATTTCATTTAATTATGTTCTAATTTTGGTTATTTCTTTTCTTCTGTTAGATTTGGGATTGAAATGTTCTTCTTTTTCCAGTTGGTTGAGATATCCCATTAAGCTGTTAACTTCCTCTCTTTCTATTCTTTTGAGGAAGGCTTGCAGTGCTATAAATTTTCCTCTTAGTACTGCCTTAGCAGTATCCCAGAGGTTCTAATAATTCTTATCTTCATTATTGTTTTGTTCCAAAAATTTGGTAATTTCCTTCTTAATCTCATCTCTGCCCACCTATCATTCAGCAAAAGATCATTTAGCTTCCATGTTTTTATTTGAGTATGTCAATTCCTGTTGTTACTGAGTTCAACTTTTATTCCATGATGGTCTGAGAAGATGCAAGGAATAATTTCTATTCTTTTAAATTTGCTGAGGTTTGACTTGTGAACTAAGATGTGGTCAATTTTGGAGTATGTTCCATGGGTTGATGAGAAAAATGTGTACTCAGATTTTTAAGGATGAAATATTCTATAGATGTCCATGAAATCCAAATGCTGAATGGTTAAGTTTAAATCTAAAATTTCTTTGCTAAGCTTCTTGTTGGAGGATCTATCCAACACTGCCAAAGGAGTATTAAAATCTCCAACTATGATGGAGATGGGAGAAATCAAGTTGCTCATGCCTATCAGATTATCTTTTATAAATTGAGGTGCACTCTGGTTGGGTGCATAAATATTAATAATTGAGATCTCATTGTATTGAGTATTACCCTTAACAAATATATAGAGACCATCCTTCTCCTTGCTTACTTTTGTTGGTTTAAAGCCTATTGTGTCTGCAAATAAAATTGCAATACCTGCTTCTTGCTGCTTTCCATTTGCCTGGAATATAGATTACCATCCCTTCACCCTGAGTCTATATTTATCTCTTAAAGTAAGATGAGATTCTTGAATGCAGCATATATCTGGCCTGAGTTTTTGTATCCAGTCAGCCTTTGTGCCTCTTTAGAGGGCAATTTAAGCCATTCACATTGATTGAAAGTATTGATAAACCTGGTATAATTTGTGTATCAAAATTTTCTAAAGTCTAGTGGAGATCTTTAATCCTTTCACCACCATGGAAGTTGGACTTTGATCAAAATTTCCTGTCTGAGTTTACTTATGTGGTGGAGGATTGTGCTGGTCATTACGGAGGATAGGTCTGAGAATATCCTGGAGAGCTGGTTTTGCTATGGCAAATTTCTTCAATATGTGAAGGTCATTAAAGTATTTAATTTCTCCATCATAGATGTAACTCAGTTTAGCTGCACACAGGATCCTGGGTTAAAAGTTATTCTGTTTTAGGAGACTAAAGGTCAATGACCATCCTCTTTTAGTCTGAAAGGTTTTAGCAGAGTGATATGCAGGGTTTCTAATATTCTTTCCCTTGTAGTTTATGGTTTTCTTACATCTAGCTGCTTTCAGAATTTTCTCTTTCATATTAACTTTAATGAAGTTAATTATGATGTGCCTGAAAGAAGTCTTGTTTGTGTTGAATCATGCTGGGGTTCTGAAACTGTCTGCTATCTGAATTTCTCAATCTGTTCTGGAACGCTGTCTTTCATAATTTCATGAAGAGGAGCCTCTGTGTTTTGTGAAGCAACTTTGTCACCTTTAGGAATTCCTGTAAGCTGAATATTAGTTTTCTTCGAATTATCACAGAGCTCTCTGAGATAGTGATCCACTTTTGCTCTCCATTTCTCTTCATCTTTGAGTGCTTGGGTGTGTTCAAAAGTTTTGTCCTCAGTGCCAGATATCCTTTCTTCTGCCTGTTCCATTCTGTTATCAAGGAATTCTACTGTATTTTTCAGATCTTTGAGGGCTGCAACCTCTTGCTTCAATGTGTCATAATCTTTGGCTACTTTTGAAACCATTGAATTCTTGAGATAGCTTTTGAATAATTTGAAATTCTAATTCCTCCCCTTTCCTCCATTCTGTTAATCTTATTTGCTATCCAGATTTTGAACTTGATTTCTGATATCTTAGCCATCTGTTTATGAATGGGATCTTCAATTGCATCTGCCCCATCTTTCCTTGGGGTAGTTGATCTACTCTGGTTATTCAGGTTACCAGAGTTTTTCCACTGATTCAACCCCATGCTGAATTTGCACGTTTGAAGATGGTCCCAAAACCTTTCTGCCAGTTTCTGTCACCAGAGAAGAGGCTAGCTTCCTCTGGCTGCCCAGAGAGATAGGGAGTGTGTGTGTGGAAAAGCCTCTGGGGTGTGGGCTTTATTGTTCTACCTGCTGTGGCTGCTGCTCTTCACCTCAGGGTACTACTGTTCCAGTGTGGTTTCCTCTCAACTGACGGTCCTTTCACAGTTCTTGGGCTGCTGGTTTCGGTGTACTGTGGTTGGCTCACTTAGTCCTCAGGACAGCCCATGAGGGTGCCTGCAGCAGCAGGGAGTGCCAGCAGCTTCAGCATGGGGGACTTGGTGGCTGCATCAGTCCTGGGTGGCGGCCCATGAGGTAGCCCATTACAGCTCAGAGGGACAGGAACTGTGGTGCGGGGAATGTGGGGGCTGGATCAGTCCTGGGGGCATCCTGCTGCATCCTGAAGTGCCAGCACCCATGGCTCAGGAACATAGGGCTTAAGCAATTCTTGGGCTACAGGGCTGGGACAGGGTACTTGGTCCCACAGGGGAGGGGAGACACTGTTCTTTGTCCTCCTTGTACTGTCTCTGCAGGAAAGGGGGAAGTGTGGACTGGAAATTCAAAGTGGCAATGAAAAGTTAGTTCAATTTTTCTGCCTGGTGAGAGTCTGCTCAGAATCTCAGCAGGGTCCCTCTAGGAGAGTAGATCCCACTTCCTGTATCTCTCACATATGGGGTGAGATAATAAGTCCTCAGTTCACCTCTCACCTGTAGGAAACTTACAGGAGCAGGTAAAGAGAAAAATAAGTTTCTTGGGGGAGGGGATGAACACTTTTCCTTTGGAATGTATTATATACCTGTAGATTACTTTCTAGGAGTTGCAACTTGCCTCAGCAGAGGTGTCCTCCAGATATCACTCTACTCTCTTGCCTGGGCTCCTAGTCTTCAACTTTGTTGGGAATTTTCTGGATTTTATCCTTCCCTCTGGATGGGATCAGAGGCTGGTATCTGTTTGCCATATTCCCCCTCCCCCCAGATTAAAGATTTAAATTTAAGACATGAAACTATAGAAATACTAGAAGAAAGTGTAGGGAAGACACTGGAAGAAATTGGCCTGGGTGAAAATTTTATGAGGAGGACCCCACAGGCAATGAAAGTAACATCAAAAATACACTACTGGGACCTCATCAAATTAAAAATCTCCTGCACAGCCAAGAACACAGTAAGTAAAGCAAGCAGACAGCCCTCAGAATGGGAAAATATATTTGTTGGTTATGTCTCCGACAAAGGTTTAATAACCAGAATCCACAGAGAACTCAACCTTATTAGCAAGAAAAGAACAAGTGATCCCATCTCAGGGTGGGCAAGAGACTTAAAGAGAAACTTCTCTGAAGAAGACAGGTGCATGGCCTACAAACATATGAAAGAATGCTCATTATCATTGATCATCAATGAAATGCAAGTCAAAACTACTTCAAGATATCATCTAACTCCAGTAAGATTAGCCCATATTACAAAATCCTGAAACTAGAGATGCAGGTGTGGATGTGGAGAAAGGGGAACACTTCTACACTGCTGGTAGGAATGCAAACTAATACGTCCCTTTTGGAAAGACATCTGGAGAATACTTAAAGAACTAAAAATAGATCTGCCATTTGATCCAGAAGACCAGAAAATCACACTACAATAAAGATATTTGTATCAGAATTTTCATTGTACCCCAATTCATAATCACAATCTCATGGAAGAAGCCCAAGTGCCCATCAACCCAGGAATGGATCAATAAATTGTTGTATATGTATACCATGGAATATTATGCAGCTATAAAGAATGATGGAGACTTTACCTCTTACACATTTACATGGATGGAGCTGGAAAATATTCTTCTTAGCAAAGGAGCTCAAGAATGGAAGAAAAAGTATCCAATGTACTCAGCCCTATTATGAAAGTAACTTATAGCTTTCATAGGAAAGCTATAACCCAATTATAGCCCAAGAATATGGGGAAAGGGGAGAGGGAGGGGAGGGGAGGAGGAGGATGGGTGGAGGATCATGCCTATGGTTCATCTTATAAGGGTATATGTGAATCTTTCTAAATGTAGAATATAAATGTCTTAACACAATAACTAAGAAAAAGCCATGAAGGCTATGTTAACCAATTTGGTGAAAATATTTCAAATTGTATATAAAACCAGCACACTGTATCCCATGACCACATTAATGTACACAGCTATGATTTAATAAAAATAAAGAATGAAGATAAATACTTTCAGAAAAGAAATCAGATGATTGCTGCAATGAAGTATTAAACAATTATAATAATAGTAATGCAAAGAAAGTAACATTCATATTGTCAAATAAGAGTATGATTATTATAGAATGCTTTGACTCTGAGGTTCAGTATAGAGTCATCAATTAACTTCTTATTATTTTTTTCCAAAGTCTCAAAAATTAGACAACTATTATTCTTAAATAAATATAAAAGATAATTTCAAAAAACAGATCATGCCAAATCTTATAGACAATAGAAAGAGAAGAAATATTTCAAAATCATTCTGCTTAATGTGGATACACCTGATAATAAAATTGGAAAAAATATATTATTATAAAGTGGGAATTACAAATATAATTCACTTTTAAATGAGGATGCAGTATACCGTATCCTAAACAACATATTAACAAGTTGAAGTAAAAATTAATGTTTAAGTAATGTACTTTAGTCAAAATTGAATCCAATTTATGTGAGAATTAGTATTTTTTCTTTTCTTTTTTCTTGTCCTCACCCTCACACCCTTCCTCCTTCTCTGTTTGCTCACCCTTTCTCCCATGCCCCATCATGTCATTAATTGTCATTAATTGTCCTCATATGAAAGTTGAAAACATAGTATTCATACTTCTCCATTCCTGTGATGCTTCACTAAGGTTAATGTGTTCCACCTCCATCCAGGTTAGTACAAATGCTGCAAAATCTCCATTTTTTAAAAATAGCTGAATAATATTCCATGGTATACATATCCCATAGCTTGCCAGTCCTAGGCTTTATTCTTAAAAAACAAAATGGTACCACCCCCCAATGAAAGCAATATATTCTTTAAAAGTCAGTTCAGGGTGATGCTTGTGGCTCAAAAGGGTAGGGAATTGGCCCCATATGCCGGGGGTGGCAGGTTCAAACCCAGCCCCAGCCAAAAACTGCAAACAAACAAACAAACAAAAGTTCAAAAACAACTTAGCAACTAAGTTTTGTTTGTAAAACATATACCCAAAACCCTAATCTAAATGATTTAAATCTATTACCTAATTTAATCTGAAAGTTAGGTACTGCTACTAATATTATATTTCATAGGTAAGAAATAAGGCCTAAAATGTTAAACAACCAGCACAAGACTCAGAACAGACAGACAAAAAAAGGGCTTCAAGGGGGATGGGAGAAAAACATCGCCAGTTCAACAATGAAGGCTGGAGAGCCCATAGGACCATTCACCACTCAGAAATTCTCACCAAAAAAAAAAAAAAAAGCGGGGGGAGGGGAAAGAATATGGGTATGAGGTAACCCAGGAAGCCAATGACCAAAAGAAAAGGTAATAATTAATGACAAATCAAAAAGAGCAATAGTGCAGGGAGGCTCAGTGAGGCCATTGAAAGAGTTGCAACCAATTTCAAACTGAGAGAAAAAGGGATTTATACCTCAGCACTGCCTTTGCATCTCTCTCTCACTTCTTCTCATTCATGAGAGAGACCCACTTCCAACTTTCTTTGGAAATGCTCTAAACGTTGCTTATTTTTAAATAAAATTCTCTTTGATATACTGAAACTTGTACAGGTTACTTTTGCTTTTGGTTCCCACCATGACTTGGTTGAACTTTCTAGCTTGGCAGAGTAATCAAACTAGGCCAATTGGATTCAGGGAACCGGGAACCCTGACCCCAACAACGACCCTATAGCTAATAAATTTTAGAGGCAAAATATGACACTGTTAATCTGATAAAGCCCATCTGATTATACACTAGGTAAATATTCCCCAGGATCCTCCTGGGGAACTCTTTCCATCCCTCCTGCCTAAGTATCTGCCAAACTAAATTTCCCAGCAGTCCTGGAAAGATAAGACTTTCTCTCCAGTTTGTATCAATGCACCCACCATTTGGTTGCAAGGTCAAGATTAAGGCAAAGGTAGCAGCTCAGACACTGCTTCTCATTTATAAAATATCTAAATTGACTCCAGCATACAAGCAGAACACCAAGCCTTGTTCCAATAAGACTAAAACAATTAGGACAGATTACTTTTCTGAAGATCAAAATTTGAAAAATATTCTGGTAATGGTTATTAGCTGGGACCACAAAATAAAATCAATCATTGAAAAACTACATTAAACATAGATTAAAAATATCAGAATGAATGTAAACTCCTCACTGGAAACAAATCAAAGAATATAATCTTTAAAACACAGAAAGAAAGAATCTGTCAACCAGTAATCTAAATCCAGAGAAAATAACTATCATAAATAAAGGTGATGATAAATAAAATGTGGTATACATATATTCACATGATTGAATATTTTTTAGCCAGAGAAAGAATGATTTACTGAATGAAGTGTACATCTTATATGATTGCATTAATCATATTCCACAATGTCTAGAATAGGCAAATACATAGAGACAAAATAGATTAGTGATTGTCAGGGGTTGGAGGAGGGCAGAAAGGGAATAACTACTAGTGAATACCAGGTTTCTTTGGGGGATTATTTTAATATTCTGGAACTACAGTGGTAATGGTGGTGCATTTTTTTGACTATGCCAAAAACCAATAAAATGTATACTTTAGAAGGGCAAATTTTATGATATATATATTATATCTTAATAAAAATTATTAATTTCAAAAAAGTGAGATAAAACCTTTTCAGACATACAAGGGGTGAGAGAATTTTTTACCAACAGATCTTCACTACCAGAAATGTTATAGAAACTTCCTCATAAAAAGTAAAATCAAATTAGTTGAAAACGGACCAATAAAAATGAATGAAAAATAATGGAAATAGTAAATATTTGGTAAAATGGAAGGCTTTATTTTTTGTATATTAAATTATTTTTAAAACCATTGACAATAGGGTGGCTTCTGTGGCTCAGTGGGTAGGGCACTGGCCCCATAAACCAAGGGTGGCGGGTTCCAACACGGCCCCAGCCAAAATGCCACAAAAAAATAGCTGGGCCTTGTGGCAAGTGCCTGTAGTCCCAGCTACCTGGGAGGCTGAGGTAAGAGAATTGCCTAAGCCCAGGAGTTGGAGTTTGCTGTGAGCTGTGACGCTAGGGTACTCTACCAAGGGCGATAAGGTGAGACTGTTTCTAAAAAAAAAAAAAAGACAAAAAACCAAAACCCCAAAGCAAACCAAACTAAAACAAAACATTGACAGTAGAAAGAAAAAATACAGGCAACAACACACTATAGAACTTATCATATTTGTATAGAAGTAAAAGGTGTGACCGAAAAAAAAAATCAAAGAAAAGAACATCTACAAAGAAAAAAAATTACAGCTGACATGATACTGGTGAGAAACTGGTTGCTTTCTCCTAAGATCAGGAACAAAAAAAGTATGCCCTTAACACTCCTCCCATTTGACATTTTACTAAAAGTTCTAGCTAGTGCCATAAAATAAGAAAAGGAGGTAAAAGTTGTACAGATTGAGAAGGAAGAAATAAAACTGTCTTTGTGTATAAATGATATAATTCTTTATATAGAAAATCCCAATTAATTTCAGAGCAAACAAACAAAAGCTTTCCTAGAAGTGATAAGCAGTTTTAGCAAGGTGGTTGTGGGATACTAAAGTCAATTGCTTTCAGTTCTACTGTTGCAGTTTCCTAAGAACATATCATTAATTCAAAATAAAAAATTCTTAAGTGGAAAAATTACCTACTTTCATCAATCACAAGTATCTATAATCTTGCTTGGGCTTGAGAAATGTTAATTACAGAATGACATCAAGAATTATTGTTGACTCAGATTTATCAATGGGATGTAAGCCAAGCAATCAACATAAACATCTGAGAAATGAGTAATTTATTTTAATGTTAGTTTATACTGACTCTCAAACACACACACATAAACATATATACAACTGTAGCCAGATCGCCCCCAAAAAATTACTATTAAGATTTTAGCATATATAAATCTATTATTATCTTTCCACTAAAAATAAATGGTTCTGTAACATTACATAACAATTAGACTTGTCAAAACACATATCACTGGGCAACACTTCATAGTTTCTGATTCAGTAGCATTAGTTGGAGTCCATGAATTTGCATTGCTAACAAGTTCCCAGGTAGTGCTGACAAGTACTATCTTAGAATGACTGAAAAACATGAAAATTATATTCTCTTTTTTTGCAACCCATAATATATTATGAACATTTTTATATTGTTAGTCTTTAAAAATGTAATTTTAATAGATTAGTTGTAAGTTTCTAATGTATTTGCATTCCATAATTTATTTTTAAATTTTTACATTTTGTTGGAGCTCAAAGGAGGAAAAATAGTTCCCCTTTTTCTTTTGCCTCAATTCTGCATTAATTGAGAAAATAAAAGTAAATAGTAAAGCAGGGGACCCAAATATTACCTTTATTAAAGACCAAACCCTGGTATTAAAGAGTGTACCTAATATCTATGGGCAAGTGAGTTGCTTAATATTAAATACAAGAATTAGGCAGGTCTGTTCAACCCATCACTGGAAATCTGTGCTACCAGGGATTTCCCCCACAGGACATGCCAAGAGCAGCTGAGAGCACTTGCTCTTTATGAGCTGCCTGACCCCCCGGGGCTGTGGCTGTGGATCTGTGGCTGTCCCCATTAGGGGTAGTAAAGGAGCCACACCCTTCAGGACAGCTCTACTCCCATTGTCATGAGGCTATTCCACAGCAACACATTTTTGATCTCTTCCTCTGACTGCCCACTTGGGACACCTGGTAAACATAATATTTTGTCCCCAGAAAGCTCTTATTCCTAAACTCATTCCCATTGAATGAGGTAAGTCTATAATTGAGAAGTATACAAAAGATTAAGGCATCTTGTAGATTCAAATGTCATCTTTGTCAGTCAGTGGTATTGGAAAAAGTAGATTACACAGGTGGGTAAGAGGACAATCTAATGATGAGCCCCACTTACATGAGGACCATTAGACTCCTGAAAGCAGTGGTTCATCCACCACAGTATCACCATAGACAGAGTTAAAAAAGAAAAAAAATTTAAAAAGGCTGATTATGACCACATCAGACATTCTTTCCCTTTTAAAGCTGACTTTCCTGAGAGTAACCGATACACTAGTTTTTATAATTAAGTATAATCTTGATAGAGTCAAATGAATTATAGCACATAATAACTTCTTGGCTTTTGATTCTCTGAATAATAAATTTGTTCTCTTTTCCAAATCTAATAACCCTTTAGGCAAAATTTTCATTTGGATCACTCAATGTATTTGTCAGAACATGGCTAAGAATATAGCTAAACAGTTAATTTGCTGGAGAGCTGCCTCCAGGTTGTCATGGTAGCATAAGCCACTACAAGTTCTTCAAACATGTTTCTACACATTTCCCCAAGAGATTTTGGAAAAACATCTTTTTGAAACACCAATGTGAAAATTTTTGTCTGCTGGGTCACATAATTGATGCCTAAGAAATACTTAATTGATTGCTTCATCAATAGACTTTTTTTTGATCAGTCAATAAATTAGTCTTGAAAATAGAGGCAAAACAGTTAAGTCTAACATGGCTTGATCTCAGTGAGACTCAGGGGCTTCCATCATTCCCCACTTCTCCCTGCAGGTAGTCATGGTGGAGTCTTTAAAAAATTGTGAGTCTTCCTGACATTTAAGTCTATATATAAGGGTCTAACTTTGCACTCCAACCACTCACCCACCTTGCAGGGAGCCCCACACCCTCTGCATCCTCCTCCCTATAGTCTCTTCCAAGAAGTCATTTGAGTCACTTCCACAGACCAGCCGCACTCTATTTTCCTGCAAATACTTATTTCCTCCAGTCAGGGACCAATCCCCTCTTCATGGACCCAGACAAATATGTTACAAAAGGGAGAGATGTTGTTCTCCAAATGTTGGCTAATTACAATGTCAATGTGTTGGACACATCCCAAGTATTTCTTACTCATTGGTTTATACTATTCCTCTGTTTGGACCTTGTGTTTTCTCTTTTTCTAACAAAAACTCTAGTTGTTTTTCCTGCTCACTTTCAACCTAACCTTCCTACAAAATCTTTCAATAAGACTCCCCAGTGGATGTGATGAATACCTTCTTTAAAGCTCAGATCTTCATATAAAGATTAGAGTCTTGCCTAATCTGACAACTAGAATCTCTGCTACAAATAACAAGCCATTTGACCACTCTGAGCTTTATGCGCAAAATCTCATGGGAATTCCATGAGAATTAAATCACCTTATAAAATGCTTTGCACCTATTCAGCACACAAAAATAATAGCAACTATCCATATTATTTCTGTCTCTTACTACAATAAGGCTCTCTTGTATTCTGGTGTCTATCAATTCATCTTTGCTCCCTCCCCCACTTTCCAACCCTCCTATACTGTGAGAAACTTGGGAGACAATCTGACTAGTTCATCTTTAGAAGGCAGCTGGAATGAAGAATATTCTCTAATTTCTAGAAAACTTGACATTTTCTAGAATTCTGTGCTGCCCAATCCAGAAGCTATTAACCATATACTTAACATTAAAATGAAATTATATTGAAAATCATATTTCTCAATTGTGCTAGCTACATTTCAAGTCCTCAGTAGGCACACACAATTAAATGC
This sequence comes from Galagoides demidoff, assembly GCA_963574575.1. Taxonomy (NCBI): domain Eukaryota; kingdom Metazoa; phylum Chordata; class Mammalia; order Primates; family Galagidae; genus Galagoides; species Galagoides demidoff. Next base: position 34,439 of record CAUYQV010088162.1, read on the forward strand.
TACCACTTTGGACAACACAGATACAGAAATCTCCTTCATCACAGAAAGTTCTATTGACTCACACTTGCCTAAATGCTAAATACAGTGATGTAATTTCCTGTGACAGTTCAGACTTCCAGTTCCACAACCAACTCCCATCTACTGCTAAACTCTGCAGGCAGATGGTACCTGAAAATACCACTAACGCTTTACTCTGGTCACTAAATGCAAGCAGCAGTGGAAAATGCTGAAACCTGCCCTATTGCTCCACCTTGTGTCCAACTCTTGATATTGCCTTTTCAAAGTGAGTAATTCTTGCAGACCCACACTCCCCCATCACATGGGTCCAGAAGTGTTGCGAGTTTACAATAAGCAACCTCTTAAATACAGTGGACATTCTCAGTTATTATCTTTCCACGTCTAGGGCTTATGAAACACACACAGATTTATTCATGCTCTGAAACCCTGTCTCACTAAAAATAATGAGTTTTGGATGTCCACCCAGGCATTTTACACCTATTTCTTACTGACCATAACTACATAGCTGCAACATGTGAACTGTTGCCCCAAATCTTCACACAGTCACACAAATAGTGAGGTAAGAAGTGGAGAATCAAACCTATGTATGAGTCTTCAAATGCTCAGATATTTTCTGTTTTCAATCCTAGCTGGAACTTCTTTTGTGGGAAGGGGTCTGTCTCCTTTTATAATTTCAGGTTAATATAGGGGGTGTATGTGATTTGGTTACATAGTTTGCTTTTGTGAGGTTGTAACCTTAGTTCTAGTTGTGACTTTCACCCAGAAATTGTGCAATGTACCCAGACAACCTATCTGTTAGGTGGGAATTTTCCCATCTCTAAACCCCTCCCTCCCCAATTTGAATTTCATTGCATTATTCTCACATGTGAGCATTCCTTAATGCTCACGTCAGTAGGTTCTGATCTACTAGCTCCAATTTAGAATAGAGTACATGTGATGTTTGCTTTTCCATTCTTGTGATAAAATAATGATCTCCAATTCCATCCAAGTTGATATAAGATCTCCATCTTTATTCATGACTGAGAAATATTCCAAAGTATACATATACCACAATTTGTTAATCCATTCTTGTATTGAAGAGCTCTTGGTTTGTTTCCATGACTTTGCAATTGTTAATTGTGTTGCTATAAACATTCAAGCGTAGGTGCCTTTATGATTCCTTAAGGAATTTCCATACTACTTTCCACTGAGGTTGAACTAGTTTGCAGTCTCACCAGCAGTGTATGAGTGTTCCTTTTGCTCCACATCTGTCACATAACAAAATGTTATGTTGCTTTGAGACCACATGGTGTAGGCCATTCTTGTTGGGGTTAGGTGTTATCTCAATGTCATTTTTATTTTCATTTCTCTGATGATTACAGACAGTTGTTGAGCATTTTTTCATGTATTTGTTGGCCTTTAGTCTATCATCATAGGAAAAGTTTCTGTTCATGTCTCTTGCCCAGTTATTAAGGCAATTCAGGGATTGTTTTGATCTTTTCTTCTTGATCTGCTTGAGTTCTTTGTATATTCTGGTTATCAGCCCTTTGGAGCATGCAAATATCTTCTCCTATTTTGTAGCATTGTCTTTTTTCTTTATTCATTGTGTCCTTAGCTGTGCAAAATCTTATTAAATTGATCAGGTCTCATTTATTTATTTTTGTTGCTGTGATTGTCAGCGGGGTCTTCTTCATAAATTATTTCTTAGTTTAATATCATAAGAGTTTTTCCCCATACTTTCTTCAAGAATTTTTATAGTTTTTCATCTTAAGTTTAAATATTTTATCCATCATGAGTTAATTTTTGTGAAGTATGGGCCCTGTTTCAGTCTTTTACATGTGCCTTCTAGCACCATGAAATAGGAATTGTTTTCCTCTGTGTTTGCTTTGTCAAAAATCATTTGGCAATATGAGGCTGGTTTCACCTCTGGATTCTCCCTTGCATTCCATAGATCCATGTCTCCATTTTTATGCTGATACCATACTGTTTTGGTCATTATAGACTTGTAGCATATCCTAAAGTCTGATAAAGTGATGCCTCCAGTTTTGTTCTTGTTATGTAGAATTGTGTTCACCTTTTTTTCCCTGATTCTATATGAAGTGTAGGACTATTTTTTTAAAGTCTGAAAGATATGATGTTGATATTTTATTGGAGATTGCTTGAATGTGTAGATCACTTTGTGTATATAGATGTTTTTAACAATGTTTATTCTTCCAAGCCATGAGCATGGTATGTTCTTCCACCTGTTAACATCTTCTGTGATTTCTTAATTTTGTAGTTCTCCCTTCACATTCTTTGTTGAGTAAATTTCAAAGTAATTATTTTTCTTTGGTGCTATTTTGAAAAGTGTCATGACTTTTATTTGTTTCTCACTTTGACTATTGTTGGCATAAACAAAGGCTACTGATTTGTGTACATTGATTTTGTATCTTGAGATGTTGCTGTTTTTCTTTATCAATTCCAGGAGTATCTTGGTTGATCCTTGGAGTTTTGCAGGTATAAAATTATATTATCCAGCAAATAGCAGTAATTTGATCTCTTCTGTACTCTTTTCAATACCGTTGATATCTTTCCTTTATCTGGTTGTTTTGGCTAGGACTTCTGGCACTATGTTGAATACTAGTGGTGATAATGGGCATCCTCACCTAGTTTCAGTTTTAAGTGATAATGTTTTTAGTTTTTCAGCTTTCAATATGATGTTGGCTTCTATCAATTTAAGGAATATCCTACCTTGTCAAGAAATCTATTGATTTCTATCTTTATCTCCTCCTTGACTCAGCTATCACTCCATAACAAGTTGTTTAGTTTCCATGACTTTGTATGGGGATGCTTTTAGTGAAGTTGAATTCCAATGTTATTCCATTGTCATCTGTAAAGAAACGTGGTACATAATTCTTTTTTTTTCCAATTTGGTAAGGCTTATTTTATTACTTAGCTATGATCAATCTTGGGGAATGATCCATGAGCCGATTAGAACATATATTTAGTAGTATTGGTGGACAGATGGACTGAGACTCAAAGATTCATAGGGCATGTATGATTTCAAACAGAAACCACAGAAAGTCAAAGAAAGATATCAACATAGAGATTTAGAATTGAGAAATTGACAGAAAGCCATAGTGTTTCAGTTTCACAATATTTCAGAGACATAGTTACAGTCCTCTAAAGAAAGTTTCCAAATGCTTCAGAGCTGTAGATATCTGTGGCTTTTCAGAGAGAGAGATAAATATTGTAGAATTATGTGGAGAACTTGAAAAAATTCAGAACATGGTTCAGAGTAAAGAAAAGGTCAAATGGAATCAGAGATTCTTCTGATAACAGTAGCTCCTATATGCCAGAAATGTCTCTGAGAATGTTCAACATCCTGCTACAAAATGAAAAACCCAGAGAGTTCTTTGGCAATCGGCAAATATTGTATGTGGATGTTTAGCTTCTCATAGAGAATGAGATGGGGCCAGAGGAGTGTAGAGAGGACAGCCTCCTAGTGGTCAGCCTCTGTGCCCAGAGGGATGGTGCAATGAGAGTTGCTAAAGTGTATCTTATTGCTACCCTTGTGGTTATCTCTTGTGCTGCACATTATGAAAAAGGCCATTCCATGGCCTCAGTCCCACGGGGGTCTGAATTGCTTCCTCTGCAAGTTAAGGTCTTACAAGATAATTCTCTTATGAATCTCTTCCTTCTCTAAATTCTTATCTCATTTTAACTGATTGTATTTATGTCCATTGGTCCAGTGACAACTCCAACAGAACATTTCCCTGGAACCTTCAAGTGGCAAAGTGTTTTATATTCTTTTCAAACTTTTTTTTTTTCAGTTTTGGCTGGGGCTAGGCTTGAACCCACCACCTGGAGTATATGGGGCTGGTGCCCTACTCCTTGAGCCACAGATGCTGCCCCAGTGTTTTATATTCTTTAATATTCATAATAAACGAAGTCAAGTACTTCAAGGTATTGATTCTAAAGTCAGTTGCCCAAGATCACACAGTTAATAAGCAGAAGCATTGTAACTCAAATCTACTTCTTTTACTTCCTATGCCTTTTTTTTTTTTCTGTTTCTAACTCTAAGTCCTTCAGCTAGATTTCCTTAAAGGAAATAATTCAGAAGGAATAATCCAGCAAATCTCTCCCTTAGTAAAATTTTCTCTTTCCAGTTTGAGGGGTCGTGTCTGGCTCAGCAGGCAGTGAACACCAGCCAGGAATCAGAACAGTGGGTGGAGGGCACCAAACAAAGTGTGGGAGGGAAGAGGTGGGCCTGAAAATCTGAGATCTGTGCTTAAGTCTTACCTTCCAATTCACTTGCTATCTGAGCTTGGACAAGTGACTGGAACTGAGACTCAGTTTTCTCACTTGAGAAGTGGAAATCATAAGTCATCTTTTAAGAAAAATGAATCAAAGTTCTCTAATTGGAAAGTCTATAATATTATGCTCTAATGCCACATCAAATATAAGCTGTAATGTTCTTCCTTTAAAGTATGAACTCAACCCCATTTATCCAGCCCCATTTCCTGTCCCAGATGGAATACTAGAGTTGGAAGGAACCTAAATTTGTACCTTGCAAGAAGGGGCTATTAAAGAATCAACCACCTGTCCAATCAGATCACCAGGTCCTTGAGAGATATTAGTCATGGACTCTCTGTGCCTACTGAACACACATGGTGAGTATCCACTGAATGCTGGTTGAGGAAATTGTGAGGAAGGAAGTCAACCTCCACCATTTCCAAGAAGCTCTCATACAGGTTGGCAAAGAAGAAGGAGTACCAATCCTGTAGTAAGGAGTCCTGGGACTTCTTCTCAGTTCTCAGGCTTCTGAGCCATAAACTCACTCTGAGATCTTGGGAAACCTACTAACTCCTTGGGAAGCTTACTAACTCCTTCAACTGCAAAATGGGGATAAATCCCTTGTCCCTAAGTATCTATTACACAGGAGCAGTAGGTGACAATATGAGAATGATGTGCCATTTAGACTGCAAAGTGGAATACAGCTCTTACAATCCCCCAACATTCAGTCTTCTTTATTTGTGAGTAAAAATATTTCATATTCTTAATAGAGCACAAGGCTACCCAAAATAATGGCAGCATTTCCCATTCTTTCCTTGAAGCTTGATAGGACCCCATGACTGAGTTCTGAGCAATAGAATATTAGTGGAAATGTTATGTGCAATTTCTAGGAAATGTACACTGGAATATAGGGGCAATGACTGGAGTTTGAGTAGCTGCGTTGGACAGTGAGATGGAAGATGGTAGAGCAGCAGGATAAAAGGAGCTGAGATCTCTCCAATATTGTAAACCACTCTAACAGTTCAGTACTATCCTGTCCATCTCCAGATGTTTACGTTAAAAAAAAATTTTTTGCTTAAGCTACTTTAAACTCGAGTTTATATTACAGCCAGACTTAATACCAGCTGATATGTGTGGGTCAGCTAATGGCAATTTACACTGGTTAAGAAGTTTATACTTTATGAAGCACTTTTGGTGGGCAGGAGGAAACTAATGTCATATTCACTGAGCATCACTGTGTGCCAGGCCCTGTGCCATGAGCTAGGGATTCAAATGAATCTGAAAAGTCATGCTAGTAGCTGTGAATTGGTATCTCATTGTCTTTTTAAAAAATTTCAATGGGGGTACAAGTGGAGTTTTGTTACATAGATGTATTGCATAGTGGTGAGATCTGGGCTTTCAGTGAGTGTGCCCATCACCCCAATAGTATCCGTTGTACCCAGAGGCAATCTTTCATCTATCACCTCCTGTTAACTTCCCTTTCTTTTTTTTTAAATTTCATATTTATTTTTATTTCAAAGTATTATGGGAGTACAAATATTTTGGTAACACGGGTCACTTTTATAATGCTTGAGTCATGGTAATACGTGTGTCTGTCATCTGGATAGTGTTCATTATACAAAGTAGGCAGGTTTTCCTCTATTCCCTCCCCCCACCCCACTTGATTTCCTTTAAGTTTTACTTTTTTTTTTTTGAGACAGAGTCTCACTATGTCACCTTGGTAGAGTGCTGTGGCATCATAGCTCACAGCAACCTCAAACTCCTGAGCTTAAACTAATCTCTTGCCTAAGCCTCCCAAGTAGCTGGAAGTATAGGTGCCTGCCACAACACCTGGCTATTTTTAGACAAGGTCTCTCTTTGGCTCAGGCTGTACTCGAACCTATAAGCTCAGGCAATCCACCCGCCTCGGCCTTCCAAGTGCTGAGATTACAGGGTGAGCCACTGCACTCAGCTAAGTCTTACTTTCCTATAGCATATGTGTGCTCTTCAATTAGTTCCACTTTAATAGAGTACATGAAGTGTTTGTTTTCTCTTTTTAGGTACCTCACTTAGGTATCCTTCTTTATGGATAAGTAAAATTCTATGATATACACATATCACATTTTGTTAATCCACTCATGAATAGATGAATACTTAGATTGATTCCACATCATTGCAATTGTGAATCATGCTGCAGCAAATATTTGAGTACATGTGTCTTTTTGATAAATTGATTTCTTTTCTTTTGAGTAAATAGCCTGTGTTAGTTTTGCTGTATAAATGGTAGGTCCACTTTAAGTTTTTTTAAAATAAATCATAACTGTGTACATTAATGCATTTATGAGGTTCAGTACAATGATTTTATACACAATGTGGAATGCTTATAACAAACTAGTTAACATAACCATCACCTCAGTTTGTAGTGGTAAGACATTTATACTCTACTCTTAATAGTTTTGAAATGTGCCATTGCACTGTACACATTAGGCGAGATCTCACCAAAAACCCTCCCCTCCCCTCATCCTCTTTTTCCTCCTTCTTTCTGACTATAGTTGTGTTTTATCATTCATATGAATGTATAGGTAATTATATATTGATTTCATAATAGTATTGAATACATTGGATACTTTTTATTGCATTCTTGAGATACTTTACTAAGAATATGTTCCAGCTTCATCCAGGTAAACATAAAAGATGTAAAGTCTCTGTCTTTTTTATGGGTGCACAGAGTTAATCAAGTTTTATATTATTATATAAATAATAATCAATTTTTTATTTAATAAATAATAAATAAATAATAAATTTAATTCATTTGAATTATCTAGTAAGGTTAAAGTTTCTATTAGCTGTATAACGTGTACAATAAATCGAGTCAGAGACAACATTAATTGGAATATCAGGGTAATCAGTTAATAACATAACTATGGCATATAATTCTGCCTTTTGTACTGAGATATAAGGAGACTGTTCAACTTTCTGTATATATCAGGGCCTATATATCCTGAGGTGCCAGCCTTATTGGCATCAGAATAAAATGTCATTGCTTCAGGAATAGGTTCCAGTTTAACAACTTTAGGTAAAATCCATGAAGTTTTCTTTAGAAATTGTATTCTTTTATTTGGAGGAAAATCATGATCGATGATACCCACATAATATGATAATGCAATTTGCCACTCAGTATTAAGTGTCATTAGATTACAGATATCCTGTTTAGTTAAAGGCACAATTATTTTTTCTGGGTCTCTTCCAATTAATTGTCTGAGTCTATGCCTTGCTTTAAGAATTACTGCAGCCATTTTAGAAACATAAAGTTCCATTTTTTTTATTTGCATTATTTGGCAAAAAGCACCATTCAACAAAAGCTGTTTCTTGAACTATTAACCCAGTAGGAGAATGATCAAATGGGAAAATATAAATATAGAAGTTATTAATTTCTGAAATACAATCTAATTGCAAATCTTGAATATGTTATTCAACTCATTGCAATTCCCTATCAGCCTCAGGAGTTAATTTTCTAGGGCTATCTAGAATGAATTTTTAAGAGCACGTGTAGGAATGCCTAGGGTAGGTTTAATCCAATTAATATCTCCCAATAACTTTTGAAAATCATTTAAAGTTTGTAAACAATCTCATCTAATTTGAATTTTCTGAGGGATAATTTTCTGGGTTGTTATTTTGTAACCCAAGTATTCCTATGGTTCCTGAGTTTGAATTTTCTCCTCAGAAATCTCTAAACCATATTCTTGACAATATTTTTGCACTGCCTGAAACATTAATTGCAGCTTATTATTATCTTCATGTGCTATTAAAATATCATCCATATAATGCAAGCACATTCCTTCAGGAAACTCTTTTCTGACCAGTTCTAAAAGTTGATCTACAAATAGTTGACAAAGAGTAGGGCTGTTAAGCATGCCCTGTGGTAAAACCTTCCAGTGATAACACCTTGTCGGCTATTCTGTGTTTAATGCTGGCACTGAGAAAGCAAACCTTTCAGCATCTTTAGGTTGCAGGGGGATAGTAAAAACACAATCTTTAAGATCAATAATTATTAGTGAATGAGATTTAGGAATTAAAGTTGGATTAGGTATTCCTGGTTGTAATGCTCCCATGGGAACTATTACAGCATTGATTTTTCTTAAATCAGTTACCATTCTCCATTTGCCTGATTTCTTTCTAATTACAAATACAGGTGAATTTCAGGATCTTGTACTGACTTGAATGTGCCCAGCATCTAGCTGTTCCTGTACTAAAGAATGAAGTGCCTCTAACTTTTCAAGAGTAAGAGGCCACTGTTTCAGCCATATGGGTTTATCTGTTTTCCATTGTAGAGGAAGGGCATAATGTGGAACTACAGCCCAAACAAAAATATCCTCTGCAAGCACTGGCATTCCTATGCCGGCTTTCTTATTTCCCCTCCAGACTATTGCCTGTTTTTCTGGGGGAGCTGGTAAAGAAGGATCATAGCCCATTTTAAACATCATATTTTTAGCAGGTTCAGAAACAGTTGGAATAGTCAGCATTGTTTCCCATTGTTGTAAAACATCTCTTCCCCATAACAATAAAGCAAAAGGAGCTATATAGGGTTTAACCTTTGTGTCGTGGCCATCAGGACCTTCACACTCTAGAGTTTCAACACTTTGTTCTATATCAGACATGGTTCCAAGACCTATAAATGTAGCTTTTACTCGGTTTTAGGCCATTGCTCTGGCCACAGATAAGAAGCCATGATGGATATGTCCACCCCTATGTCTACCAACCCTTTAATTTGAATATTATCTTTAAAATTTATTTCACACTGTGGACAGGAGTCATTTAAAAAAGTATGCCAATAAACTGGTTTCCCTGTACTGCCAAAGCCTCCTTCTCTGGCTATTTGAGCAGCTTTTCCTTTATGATAGGATAATATCAAAATTTGAGCCTCTTTGTCCAGCTTGTAGCTGAAGTGATTTAGTTGAAGAAAGCATAATAAGAATTTCTCCATTATAATCTGCGTCTATTATTCCCGGATGGACATTAAGTCCTTCCATAGTAAGACTGCTTCTTCCTAATATAAATCCTACTGTTCCTTTAGGGATAGGTGCATAAATCCCTGTAGGTAATTTTTTAGGAGAGTCAGCAGGAGAGATTTCAACATTTATTAATATTGGCAAATCCAAAGCCGCACTCTCCTGAGTGGCATAAAACAAATCTTGTACATGTAACTGTATTACTGATTCCTTCTTGGCATGATCTGACCCATTACTCACTGGAAAGCTCACATTCTTTGAACCTGGGCCCCGAGCTGGGCCTGATTGGGAGTTTTTTGACACATTACCAGCCTCAGTTTCCTCCTTTGGTGGCAATAAATTGCCATCCTTATCACGGATAGAATGACATTCACTTGCCCAACGTCTACCTCTGCCACATCTATGGCAAATTCCATTAGGTGGAGGCTGAGACTCCTCCTTTAAAACTTCCTCTTTTTTGCGATCCTTTTTCATATGACCAAATTTTCCACAATTAAAACACTTAGGTTTTTGTTTAACCACTTGCAAGGCTGAAGCAACAGCTGTCACTGTAGCTGCCGCTTGTAAATTAGCTTGGAATGTACCAGACCCAACCTTTCTGCATGCTTACAGATATTGTTCTATGGTTACATTTTCTTGGTGTCTGATTCTAGCTAAAGCTTATTTGCAATCTGTCTTGGCATTGTCAAAAGCCACCTGTAATAGCATGCGGCAAGTATCAGCTCTACTCAATTGCCATCTTTAAATGGGCTACAAATTCAGAATAAGGCCCATTATTACCTTGCATTATTTTTGTAAAAAATTGTCCCACTCCAACTTTATCCTCTAATTTTTGCCAGGATCTAAGACAAATATCTTTAACCTGAACCAAAACATCCTGGGTCAAAGCTAATTGAGCTCTTACTGTTTCTACATTGCCTGACCCAGTAAGCTGATTAACCGAAGCTCCCGTTCTGAAGGCTTGCACTTTTGCATACTCTGTCCACCAACAGACAATGGACCCCCTTTGATCCTGAAGACCCAGACCACTGGTCCACTGTCGCCATAGAATTCATTAATCAGTCAGCCCCAGACATCAAGCAGAAATTACAAAAGATAGATAGGTTGGGGGAAAAAACCCTTAGAGAATTGGTAGCAGCCGCAGAAAAGGTGTATAACAATAGGGAAACACCTGAGGAGAAGGAAAGGAAGGGTGAAAAGCATAGAAATAGAGACCTAGCCCAAATCCTCCTTGCAGCGGGCACCCCTCCCGAAGACCGAGAGAAATACCTTCAATCTCATCTACAAGACAGGGGAGAGGAAAAGGGGAAAAGCAGGAGGAGACCGCCTCTCAGGAGTGACCAATACGCTTTTTGCAAGGAGTCAGGACACTGGTCTCGAGAATGTCCCAAGAGACAGAGACGCCAGGCACCTAAAGTCCTGGTCACAGCAGGGGACAGTGACTGAGAGAGTTGGGGCTTGGACTCCCTCCCCGAGCCCAGGATAACCTTAAAGGTGGAGGAAAGACCGACCAACTTTTTGGTAGACACAGGAACCCAATTTTCAGTGCTGGAAAATGTCTGCGAGCACCCTGTCAGAAAGAAAGACTTTAGTACAAGGAGCCACAGGAACCAAGCTGTACTCCTGGACTACTAACTGAAAAGTAGACTTAGGAAAAGGAACAGTGACTCATTCCTTTATGGTTATACCAGAATGTCCCTATCCTTTGTTGGGGCATGATCTCTTAAGTAAAATGAAAGCTCAAATCCACTTCACAGAGGAAGGGGTCCAGCTCCTGGGGGAAGCAGGTCACCCTATACATATCCTAACCCTCAGGCTGGAAGATGAACATCGCCTTTTAGAAAATCAGGACCAGAAGAATTTGAATTCTCTGGTGGCACAGTGGATGGTAGAGCTCCCTAATATTTGGGCAGAAACCGGAGAGCCCGGGCAGGCTACACATCACCCCACTATCTATGTTGAATTAAAACCAGGAACTACTCCAATTGCCATAAAACAATATCCTATGAGCCAGGACACCCAGGTAAGCATAGCTCCTCACATCAAGACCCTCTTAAGGGATCCTCCAAAAATGTCAGTCTGCGTGGAACACACCCCTTCTACCAGTAAGGAAACCAAATGGAGACTATAGACCTGTCCAAGATCTCAGGGAAGTATATAAAAGAGTGATGGACATCCACCTAATGGTTCCCAATCCCTATACTCTACTAAGCAATTTAAAACCCACTTTGACTTGGGTTTTAAGGAGGCCTTTTTTAGCCTGTGTACTTGATTTAAAGGAGGCCTTTTTTAGCCTGTGTCTCACTCCTGTGTGCCAGCCACTGTTTGCTTTTGAGTGGAAAGACCCAGAAAGCAGAATAGCTGGACAACTAACTTGGACAAGGTTGCCTCAGGGATTCAAGAACTCACCTACCCTGTTTGATGAAGCACTACATGAGTTAGTTTAAATGGGCCCATGAAACTGTGATTGTACTCCAATATGTTGACGATTTGCTGTTGGCAGCAACCTCGGAAAAGGACTGCTGCCTAGCAATCAGGGAATTGCTCCAAGACCTTGGTAAATTGGGTACTATGTCTCAGCTAAAAAGGCCTAGATCTGCAAACAGGATGTAGTTTACCTAGGTTACAAGCTGCAAGGGGGACAGAGGTGGCTAACCCCTGCCCAGACACAGACTATTATGGGAATCCCCACCCCTAAAAATGTGTGCCAAGTGCTCAAATTCCTGGGAGCAGTGGGGTATTGTTGGCTATGGATTCCTGGGTTTGTGGAACTAGCCAAACCATTGTATGAACATACAAAAGCAGGATCAGTCTTTACATGGATGTCGAAACAAGACCACACCTTCAAAAGGCTGAAACAGGCACTGCTCTCAGCCCCAGCCCTGGCCCTGCCAGACCCCTCCAAAGCTTTCTGTTTATATGTAGATGAAAAAAGGGGAATAGCAAAGGGGGTTCTTACCCAGCCCTTGGGGCCATGGAACTGGCCGGTCGTGTACTTATCAAAACGATTAGACACCGGGGCCGCTGGGTGGCCCCCTTGCCTCAGGATTGTGGCAGCAGTGGCTGAGTTGGTGCATAACGCAGTTAAAGTGATAGTGGGACAATCATTAACAATTACTGCTCCTCACACTATTGAGGGGCTGCTTAAGCAACCACCAGACCCATGGTTGAGCAATGTCCGCATCTTGCAGTATCAGACTCTGTTGCTCAACCCGGGGAGGATTGAATTTACTGCCCGTATGTTCTTAAACCCAGCTACCCTCTTGTCTGAAGTTGAAGACCACCCCTTACATGATTGTGCGGAAATCCTGGCACAGATCCATGGAACCCGGGAAGACCTAAGAGATGTTCCCCTGTCCCTGTCAGGAGAAACATGGTTCGCTGGCGGCAGCAGCTACATAGACAATGGACTCCGGCAGAGCTGGTGCGGCTGTCACCACTGCTACTTCTGTCCTATGGGTTGAGCCTCTCCTAGCTGGAACCTCTGCCCAGAAGGAAGGACTTGTAGCCCTCATAAAAGCTTTGGAACTTGGAGATGGAAAGGAGATCACCATTTACACCGACAGCAGGTATGCTTTTGCCACTGTCCATGTACACGGGGCCATATACTGAGAAAGGGGGCTTCTCACGGCAGAAGGTAAAGAAATTAAAAATAAGTGAGAGAGCCAAGCCCTCCTCAAAGCAGTGTGGTGCCTGGCAATAGTACATTGCCAAGGACATCAAAAAGGGGATGATGAGGTAGCCCGAGGAAACAGACTGGCTGACTCAACAGCAAAGGAAGCAGCCAAGAAGACTGTCGACCTGAGTAGCAACCAGGGCATTATCTTAGTTACTTGGGCCCCACAGGTCCAACCTGCCCTGGAAGATCCCTCTAAATATTCTGAACAAGAGGAGGAGTGGGTGAGGAGCCACTAGGGGACTCAAGAATCTAGTGGGTGGTGGCTCATAGGAGATAAGATCTACTTGCCTGAGACAGTAGCCATTAAACTTCTCTCCCAGCTCCACCAAGCAACCCATTTAGGTGTGCAAGAAACAGAAGAAATTTTTCGTGCCTCTCCATACTACATCAGGCACCTGAAAAAAACTTTGAAAAAAATCAAGGCCAAATGTAAAATCTGCCTCACGGTTAACGTAGGCCCAGGTTATGCCTCTACAGGTCATAGGCAGAGGGGGCACAGACCAGGTGCTCATTGGGAAATAGATTTCACAGAAATTAAACCTGGAAAGTATGGGTATAAATACCTGTTAGTCTTTGCAGATACCTTTTCAGGATGGATAGAGGCCTTCCCCATTAAATGGGAGACAGCAAATAAGGTAGTCCGAAAGCTGCTGGAAGACATAGTCCCCAGGTTTGGATACCCCTTGACTATTGGGTTGGACAATGGACCGGCCTTCATCTCTCAGGTGAGTCAAGGGGTAGCCTGGGTCTTGGGGACAGATTGGAAACTACATTCTGCATACCGTCCCCAAAGCTCTGGACAGGTAGAAAGGATGAATAGGACCCTGAAGGAGGTTTTGTCCAAGTTGGCCTTAGAGACTGATGAAAACTGGGTGACACTCCTTCCCTTAGCCCTATATAGGGTACACAACACACCCTAAAAATTACATTGCACTCCCTATGAAATTATGTATGGAGTACCCCCGCCCATACTCCCCACTCTTAAGATTGAACATTCCCCCACTCCAGATTTGAAACAGTTCCTGTTGAACCTCCAAGCCATGCATGCAGATATCTGGCCCAGACTAAGGCAGCTATACACTAAACACTCAGATATTAACCCTCACCCTTTTAAAGCAGGAGACTCAGTACTGGTTCAAAGACTGGTTCCAGCATCGCTCAGAGATGCTGGAACCACGGTGTAAAGGCTCTTTTGTGGTGCTCCTTACCACCCCAACTGCAGTAAAAGTAGATGGCCTCGACACATGGATCCATTCTTCCCATGTCTGCCCCTACCCAACTCCACAAGGAACACAGGCTCAACCCATTTGGACTGCTGTCAGAGACCCAGTCAACCCCCTCCATGTCAAGATAAGAAAAGAAGAATAATGGGAACTTATTGGGCGTTTGTGGGAACTCTAACTGTTACACTATTCCCCATTAACTGGAGTGGGTTTGAGCCCTCTGGAGAGGAGCTTCAAAAGTTTTATAACTCCAGGGTGGGGTTAGACCAGTGTGGCTCCTGCAAGTATCAGATTGATTTTGTACTTTAGGCATGTTACCTGAGTACAACAGAGTGAGCCACAACCCCACCCCACCCCCACCTCCTATGTAGCTACCTTGATAGCTGGCCCTGAACATGGATGTCCTGGGTCTCGGGGACAGATAATGTGTTGGAGACGGCATGTACCCATAATAACTGGCGATGGCAAGTTCCAATGTCCTAACACCCGCACCCAAATACATACCTGGATGCCAGAGTATTGTTATGAGGGAGAAATCTATAAATGCCAAATGGGAAGTACAGCAGAGGTCTGGACAGGCTGGGTAAAAGGAGATTATGCCGGGTATAAATGCCCCGAGAGCAAGCCTGGACCAGGCTCTTGGGAAATACTTCCCCCCGCTGGGATGTCCAATGGAGGTGGGGAGCGGGACTGGCACAAATACAGGTCATCTCATCTCCAAAGTTGTGAAAAGCCTCCAGGGGAAATGGACACCTAAATGGTACACCCCCTTAGTCTTCTAGAAGCCAGAGGTCCCCTACAATTAGACCCTGCTACTTTTCACCTTTTACAAGAAACTCATGGCTTATTGAATATAACTAATCCCTCTTTAGCACATGATTGTTGGTTTTGCTTATGCTCAGGACCTTTAATGCTCACAGCTGTACCCCTCCCCTTCAATTTCACTAACTATGCCCCCCCTAGCGAGTGCTACCCTGTTCAACCCATGCCACATGTCAAAATAGTAAACACCCAAGATCCCACTCAATGTTTAATTGGATGGGGCAATTTATCAGTAGGAGCCTTCTCTTCTAGTTGGTGCTCAGAAAACCACACTTGGACTAGCCCTGGAGCGCTTTGCCCCCCTAATTCCTCTTTTGTGTTTCTGTGTGGAGACACCGGATATACTATGTTGCCTCCCTCATGGAATGAGGCCTGTGTCCTTGGCCTGCTTTCTCCTTCTCTACAATTAATTCTTGGGGACCAGCCCCTACCTATCCCCATATTAAAATATGCACAGCCCAGCTGCACCCGACAGAAAATCACCATGATCCCCTTACTGGTAGTACTAGGCGTCGCTGCTGGATTAAGTTCAGGTTTAAGAGGCCTGAAGACTTCATTACATCTATACAATAAACTGTCCCTCCAGTTCATTAAAGATATCGAGCAACTAGCTGAAACTGTACTAGACCTCCAGGAACAAATTGACTCCCTAGCTGAAGTAGTTCTCCAGAATAGACGAGGGCTAGATCTTTTAACAGCCGAAAAGGGAGGGTTGTGTGTCTTCCTTAAAGAAGAATATTGTTTTTATACCAATAAGTCAGGCTTAGTACAGGGAAAAAATAGGACCTTACAAAAAAACTTAGAAAAGAAGAGACAAGAACTCACTCAGGGAGCATGGTGAAAAAGACTAAGAGGATGGTTACCTTTTATCCTCCCTCTTCAAGGACCCCTCATTATAATTGTGGTTGTTATTTCTCTTGCTCCATGTATCATCAATAACTTAGTTGCTTTTATTAGGAATCAAGCAAGTGCCATAACTATATTAGCCTTAACAGAAGCCTGGTATCGTCCCCTCCATTCAGAGGAAGACTGCCATGGGCCATGATTGACCCTAGGAGCAACAGACAGGGTGGAATGTGAGAACCAGACCAATGCCATCCTGTGGCACCACTTTTGTTATTTACTGCTTAAACTATGTTTCTTTGATCCCCACTCCCCTTGCAGCTGCATACCAAAGGCATTAAACAACCACATCTTGCTTCCCCTTTGCTCCTGCCCCATGTCTCACACCTGGACAATCTTGACCACCTGAGATATCCATTAATCAAAGAAAGGGACAGAACAAACTGAGGAGAGGGGTGGGAGGTGGGGAGAGAAGGGAGGTGGGGTTGGGAGGGGTATTTAGGGATCTCCTGAATAGTCTGTAAGGGTTGATCTTGCTTTTCTCTTAAGGGGACAACCCAGGTCTGAGCTTGAATAAACTCCTTATGTTCTTGCAGCGATGTTCGCACTCTCAGAGTGGTGCTTGAATTGAGTCTGGGGGCTGACAAAAGCAACTAAGCTTTTAAGCAAAGAGATATATTGATCCTCCAAAGTAGAAGTTTGTTGTACAGTTAAATTATTCCCCATCTCTCTTTCCAATGCTGAGAGTTGTACGTACTATGCGTGCCCACTCCACTCGGTTCCAGAAGTCCTATGTCCTACCTCAAGCAATTTCCGCAAAGGGCTCTGTGTGCTTTCCAAAAGGAACATATTAGTTTACATTCCCACCAGCAGTGTAGGAGTGTTCCCTTTTCTCCACATCCATGCCAGCATAAGGCAGTGCATTTAAAAAAAAATACTCTTCAAAGCTGTGGGAGCCTCCTGTAGAACATACAAACTTACATCTTAGACTGTGATTATTAGTTCTGTGTGGATTCCCCACAGGCAATAAGTGTGAATAAATGTGACTGATAGGTTCATCTTAAATAGTCAATATTGAAGGGAATTTATGAACATTTTCCTGGTAGAAATATGCTATTTTCTACTTAAACTTTTTTAAAGATAACATTATTATTACTATTAATGTAATTTCTTTATACCAGGGATCAATAATGCTTTGTCAGATCGATTTCACTAGTATTGCTTTGATATACATATTTCCATATACAGGAATGATACAATTATCAATACAGTATTTAATGACAGAGAGAAGGGCAATGTTCAAGTTTTATTTATACACATCCACAGCAAGCAAACTTATTAACTGGCCATGGCAAAGGGAGAGCTGTGCATTCTGCTTTGCTTTTTTGTTCATTTTCTCCTTGGGGTTGTAAGTGGATTACTGAGCTGAGACTGGCTTTGCTAGACTGTTGTGTCTTTTTTTAAGATTTGTTTTAGACACCTGGGCCTGCTTTGCTCTTGGTGGAGGGAGGACCAGTAAAGGAAGTTGAGGCGTGGACTGCAGGTGAGGCAGGTGGGCAATGGAGAGGACAGCGTGTGCCCACTCCCTTCCCATAGGCTGAGGCCTGTGAAGAAAAGAAGAAAGTGAAGAAGGTGTTTTAATCTAAAGATGGGGAGGACCCAGGAGGGAGGCCCCTTGCTTGGGCCCTGGGTGAAAAGAGCAAGTACACCCAGATTGACTGCATATCCCCCGTTTCTTGGGACAGTCCCAGTCTATCCTCCTGTCCTGGGGTAACTATTAATTAAGGTAGCTTTTTGCACTCAAAGCTGTTTGAGTTAAGAAAATACATATCTGGGTGGCACCTGTGGCTCAGTGAGTAGAGTGCTGGCTACATATGCCAAACCCAGGACTTAAGAGGTTGCTGTGAGCTGTGACATCACAGCACTCTGCTGAGGGCTATAAGTGAAACTCTGTCTCTATAAAAAAAAAAAAAAAATATATATATATATATATATATATATATATATATATACACATATTCAGCTTCAACACAGAGTGAGACAAAAAAGAGATTTGCTGTGCAGTGTGCAAGGAAGGTGTGTTTGTCTCTGAGGCTTGGGGAGCTGCAAGCTGCTTTGGTAACTCTCAGGTCTGTGGTTTTAGGAGCACCTAACTGACGCTGTCTCCGGGTTCTTGTGGACAACCTGGCAGGGGTGGCCAGCATCCTTCAAATGTATTTCTGGATGGTGGGTATCACTGTGAGGTCGCAGTGGGAGCACGTAGAGAAACTCCTTGACAACTGCCCAAAAGACTGGGGAGAGTCCTCTGTCAGGAGGGAAATTTTTGTTCCATGACCTCACTTGGTCTCCTAGACTGGTGAGATACAGGGAAATTAATGTGTGGGCTCTGGCAAGTAATTGCATGTGGCAAATAAGAGCATGTTTAGAGTTTAAAAGTTTGTTTAATGGATTCAGCAACATCTTGGAAGAGGTAAGATTCAATCACTATGAATTTTGAAATGTTTCCCTAAGTTAAATGGATCTAAATAATGCAGAACCCTTTATCAGATCACAGAGTTTAGCAATTTATCAGTCTGCATCTTGGTTGCTTTGAAATCTTGTGGCTCCTGTCTCAGGCAGTCCCTCAGAAGTGCTGGCAGTGATGACAAGATGAGGATGATGACTAAGTTTGCTTCTAGGTGTGGAGCCAGTTTGAAAATAACTAGAGTGCATTTTTGACTTATTATCTCATGCTCTCACATTAATATGATCATGTCTGTCTGATTTATTTTTATTATGTTATATAACCCAAACGTTTCCCAACGCAGGAGAGATAGTGAGGTTTGACACAAGTGGGTATGCATTATGTGGTTTTATAACGTGTTGGTTTTCAGAGAACTACCTAAACCTAAAATATACTTCATCATAATAAGGATTAAAGATAAATTACTATCCTCATTCTTGTCTTTGGTGATTTAATCGTTGCAGTGAAAAGAGCCTTTGAACCAGTTCCCCGAATACATTCATTTGAATAAAGACTCAGTAGACCTCAGACAACTGTTTACCTTCCCAGGGTAATAATCTGTTCTTTTCCCTTCCCTCTCTCCCTCTGCTTTTTTATTGGTATGTGTAGGCTGTTTTGTTATATTAATAAACAAACTTTTTTGTGCTTTTCTACCTTTTTGTATAGAATACACTCTCCTAAGAAAGATGCTAAGCCCTTTTAGGCATTGTATTCATAGCACAATAACTAACACATATGGACATTAACATAAATTAATGACCTATTTGGGTATGTAGCAATGTGAACTGGTAGTTTGGGCATTCTGGCATTTCTGAACATCACACTCTGCGGAGTTTTAGATTCTATCCAAAGAATGGTATTTCCGCCTTTCAGGAGATGTTTTTTGGCTTCGTCTAGCTGAGCTGTGTTCTTCTAGATTGGGTCTCTGCACCTGTGACCCATAATATTTGTATACACTTATTATGTATTTGTCTAAAGTCTCGGAGGTTCAAGGAAGCAAAACTAAGAATGGCTGGATTTAAGTGATGAAGAGATGTGGGCTGAGCTGGTCTCCGTCTGTTACGGAGCTCCCTGTCTGAGGCCTCCTCCTCAGGCTAGCTCTCTCCAGGGGGAGGCTGCGAGCCCTCACGTCAGCAGTGTCATCTGATAATGTGCATTCATTCCACGACTTGAGAATGTGGTGTGCTGCGCAGCATAAAATGCACCTGGAATAGTTAGTTCATCCTTCACACCCATCCTGCAGCTTGGTTATTACTGGATTCGTCTTCTTTTCAAGAAGAGGAACTGCAGGTCAGAGAATTGTGGCGACTTGTGTGAGGCCTGGGTCACTCTCCACAACAAAACTTCTGTATCCAAATCTGATTCCTTTTCACACCGTTTCTCTCGGAAGCTTTCTATTATCACTCTCCTGTAAAGATGTTTGTATTTTATATAATCAAACTTTCAGAACCTTAAATGTACGACACAGGGAGAAATGAGAATATGTCCTACCTTCCTAATTGGACTAGGCTGCTGGGGCTTCAGGGACACTTCTTCCCATGTCACCCACACACGCCTGATGACACGGCTTGCAGGGCGAGGCTGGTAACATTACTGGGATCAGAAGGTGGAATCAAATAAACATCCCTTCCTCACTGGGAAAAAAATCTCTTGTCTAGGAGGGATTAAAATTCTCTTCCAACATAAAATTCTCTTCCTTCAGCCTCAGTCAAACTCATGTTCTTCAGGATCCATAGAGTGTATCCGAATCATTAAATCAAATAAAGTCGCGTGATTTTTTTAAACATTTGTAATTTTTCCTGCTGCTCCTAATTCTTCTCTTTTCACCACATTGAGAAAAACGCATTGTTAATGGAATTTACTTTCATCATTTCTATTTTCAATGACTGCTTTATATTTTATTGCTATGGACAGATCTAAGAAGATTTGATGCATGTTAAAAATCCGGTTGATTAGTGGGACGCTCAGAAGCAAGATGCATTGAAATTCTCACAAGTACGCGTATAATTGCTCTTAATCAAATGAACACTTGGAATAGAGTTGTTGTACGAAGAAGAAAGATGATTTTTGAAGATTGGAGGAGAAACAACTGACCACTTTGACCACATTTTGAAATTAATGTGCTAATTAATTATTTCGTGATTATTATCAGTTATTTTGTCTGTCCTTTCTTTTGGGAATAGCATTACCTCTGTTCCCCACCCCCACACTGCCACGTAATTGCAGTAAGACCCTCATCATAATCTATGGTCCTGACTGCTTATCTACAGTGATTGTTGGAACAGGTCTCTGTCTCCGGCTGGTCTAAGCCCAGGACCCCACACTTACAGACACATTCATTAGTCAAGGCGGCGCTCTTGACCCAAATCAGCCAGAAAAAAAATCTTTCCATGAAGATTCTGTAGTTGGGGCTGTGGGCAAGTGTTTGTTTCCTCTTTGGTGTTGGGTGAAAAAGGTGTAAATCAAGAGCTTCTGGAAGCTGGATATACTTTTCAGAAAAACTTGTCTGAGAGAAGGTTGCCCGTTACAGAGCGAGGTAGAGAAGAAACCTCGAACAGAAGAGTCCCAAGAGTGTAAGGATCCTTCCCCTTCCTTGTCCACATCTTTAAATATAACCGCAAAGCACTTCCCTCTCACTGTTCTTCTTTTGCCCTAAAATTGTTTATTGCCACAAGTACTTGTCTCTAGTACCATGCATGATAGTTTATTCCTAATGCGGAAGTAGACACAGGTTAGAATTCCTGTTCTGTATCACCTGCTAGCTGTGTATCTTTGGGCAAGTAATTTCAACTCTTGAAACTCCAATTTGTCATCTGTCTTAAGGATAATATCTGTCCATGGTAATTTACCTAGGGAGTGGTTGTGTGGATTAAATGAGATGCTGTAGGTAAAACGCATAACTCCCAGCCTCTAAATGCACCTGCTCTTATTATTTTCTGGGGAGCACATTGTTTACTCATTACATTTGAAAATGTGGTAGATTAAATTATTGTGGCCAGTACTTCCTTCATCATTTCCTGTATCCATCTTCTTTGCATGCAACTCTACACTTTCTCCCTTTAAAGGTGGATATACTTCGCCATGCCATGGACTTTTAACTCTGCTACATGACTTGTTTTGGCCCGTGGGATGTTCACAAATTTAAGCACAGGCTTGAATGATACTTGTCTTATGGGATTCCCTCCCCCTGCATATTCTTCTGTTGCCTAGAGAAAAACACATCCCATCTTGCCAGGAGATGTGAGGCATGTGGAGGGGGCTCAGAGCCCCTTGAACAAAGTACACACTTCCTGTTCTAAGGCTTTGAGGTTTTGTGGTTATTACACAACAGTAACTGAGTTACATAGCAGTAAGCCACATTCCAGTAGATAGATTTAAATTCAAACCAATCCTTATAGTAGAAAAACCATTCTTCACAGTACATATATTCTGCCAATTAAAAAGAAAAAAGCAATACACCTACTCACAAAGAGTAATAGAACAGGGCTGGGTGTGATGGCTCACACCTGTAATTCTAGCAGGCTGAGGCAGGTGGATTGCCTGAGCTCAGGAGTTCCAGAGTAGCCTGACATAGAGCAAGACCCCATCTCTTCTAAAAATAGAAATAACTATCTGGCATAGTCCCAGCTACTTGGGAGGTTGAGGCAAGAGAATAGCTTGAACCTAAGAGTTTGAGGTTGCTGTGAGCTGTGCTGTCATAATATCCTACCCAGTGTGACAGAGTGAGACTTTGTCTCAAAAAGACAAAAACAAAAACAAAAACTAGAAGGCAAACGTTTCATGTACACAGATGTGGGAGAAAATGACTAAGCATAATGGTTCTTAACCTGCTAGAGGTCATGGACTCTTGAGAATGTGATCAGAACCCTAAGCCCTCATGAGCATGTTACAAACACAATAATTTGGTACATGGAGCTTTAGGATGCTAATGCCCACTAAATCTGTCATCCAGTGAGTCATAGGATAGGAACCCCAAGATAGCCACATAACATTATTAAAAGTCTGTAGCTTTGAAAAAGAAGTTTGATTCTGGGCAATGATTGTATATTAGAAGTGTACTCTTCAAGGACCGTGAGTTAAACACATGTTATGGTCTGATCTTACCTGACTTCCTTAGGATTATTCAGTCTGAAGAATATACACATAGTAATTACTTTATTTAACATGTATATTCAGTTGGTATTTAGCATATGCCATCTTATACGATATTTTTCCATATATATATCAAGATGCATGAGCAGCCACCAGCAGAGGAGTGACAAGGGGTTGGGTGTGGTTGAGAAGCTGTTATTGAAATGTAGAGTCATAGGCTTTACCCTGAAGGCAGTATGACACTTAAGTTAGCAGAAAGCATGGGAAACATCATTTCCTGTAGATGTTTATTTGGCTGGGTGTGGCAGCTCATGCCTTTATACTAGCCACTCTGGGAGGCCCAGGCAGGTAGACTGCTGGAGCTCAGGAGTTCAAGACTAGCCTGACCAAGATCAAGACCCCCATCTCTACTAAAAGTAAAAAAAAAAAAAAAAAAAATTTAGCCAGGCACTGTGGTCCTGTAGTCCCAGGTAACTGGGAGGCTGAGGCAAGAGGATCACTTGAGCCCAGAATTTGAGGTTGCTGTGGGCTGTGACACCATGGCACTCTACCAAAGGTGACAGAGTGAGACTCTTTCTCTCCCCACCCCAACTCCCAAAAAAGAAGGAAAGAAAGGAAAATAGCTGTGTCATGTGTTATGATGGTTAATTTTTTGTGCCATATTGACTGGGCCATAGAGTATTAAGATATTTGGGTAAATATTATTCTGCATGTGTCTGTGAGAGTGTTTCTGGATGCTATTAATTGTGTATTGGTAGATTGAGTAAAGGAGATTGCCCTCCCTGATGCGGTGCTGGGCCCTGAATAGAACTTAAAGTCTGAGTAAGAGGCACTTGCTCTGTCTGCCAGTCTGCAAGATGGAACGTGGGTTTTCTCCTCTCTTCAGATTTGTGCTCCTTCTGGACCACAGACTTTCCTGGTTGTCAGACCTTTGAACTTGGCATCTGAACTCTATGCCATTGTCTCTCCTGGGTCTCCAGTCTTCCAACTGCATATTTTGGAACTTAGCTTCCATAACTGTCCCATGAGCCAATTCTTTATAATAAGTCAAGCTCTGTTCTCTTCTCTTCTCTTCTCTTCTCTTCTCTTCTCTTCTCTTCTCTTCTCTTTTCCTCTCCTCTCCTCCCCACTCCTCCCCTCTCCTCCCCTCCCCTCCCCTCTCCTCCCCTCTCCTCCCCTCCCCTCTCCTCCCCTCTCCTCTCCTCCCCTCCCCTCTCCTCCCCTCTCCTCTCCTCTCCTCTCCTCTCCTCTCCTCTCCTCTCCTCTCCTCTTCCAAAAGAGTCTCACTCTATCACCTGGATAGGATGCCAAGGTATCATCATAGTTCACAGCAACCTCAAACTCTTGGGCTCAAGTAATCTTCTTGCCTCAGCCTCCCAAGTAGTTGGGACTTCAGGCACCTGCCGTGATGCCCAGCTGGTTTTTCTATCTTTCATAGAGATGGGGGTCTCACTCTTGCTCAGGATGATCTCGAACTCCTGAGCTCAAGCAACTCACTTGCCTTGGCCTTCCAGAGCGCTAAGATTGCAGGTGTGAGTCACCATGCCTGGCCCATTTTAATTCTTTTCTTTCTTTTTTTTTTGAGACAGAGTCTCATGCTGTCACACTCAGTAGAATGCTGTGATGTCACAGCTCACAGCAACCTCAAACTCTTGGGCTTAAGTGATTCTCTTGCCTTAGCCTCCCAAGTAGCTGGGACTATAGGCGCCTGCCACAATGCCTGGCTATTTTGTTTTTGTTGTTGCAATTGTCATTGTTTTAGCTGGCCCAAGCTGGGTTCAAACCTGCCAGCTTTGGTGTATGTGGCCAGCACCCTACCCAATGAGCTACGGGTGCCACACCATTTAAATTTCTTGAATAAGTAATACATCCAGATGATTGAAACATAAGAAAATATTAAAAGACCTACAGTAAAGATTATCTCCCCTTTCTGCCCCTATCTGCCCATTTCATAAGATAACCATCCCTCAAAAGTGTTTTTTTTTTTTAAAGCATTGATAAGGATTTAAAGAAACTGGAAACCTTGTGCCCTGCAGGTGGGATCGTAAAATGGTGCACCTTCTGTGGCAAACAGTATGGTGGCCCCTTAAAAAATTAAACATGGAATTACCATATGATCCAGAAATTCCACTTCTGGCTATATTCACCAACACAGCTGAAAGCAAGGATTTGGCGGCACCTGTGGCTCAAGGAGTAGGGCGCTGGCCCCATGTGCAGGAGGTGGCAGGTTCAAACCCAGCACTGGCCAAAAACTGCAACAACAACAAAAAAACAAAAGCAAGGACTCAAGCGGGTGTTTGTACACCCATGTTCATAGCCCCATTATTATTATTATTATTTTTGAGACAGAGCTTCAAGCTGTCACCCTGGGTAGAGTGCTGTAGCATCATAGCTCACAGCAACCTCCAACTCCTGGGCTCAAGCGATTCTCCTGTCTCCACCTCTCAAGTAGCTGGGACTACAGGCGCCCACCACAATACCCGGCTATTTTTTTTTATTTTGGTTGCAGCCGTCATTGTTGTTTTGGTGGGTCCGAGCTGGGTTCGAACCCGCCAGCTCAGGTGTATGTGGCTGGCGCCTTAGCCGCTTGAGCCACAGGCACCAAGTCATAGCCCCATTATTCACAATAGCTAAGAAGTGAAAGCAACTCAAGTGTCCATCAACAGATAGATGGATAAACTGAATGGAGGATATACACAAAATAGAATATTATTCAGCCTTAAAAAGGAAGTAAATTTCACCACATGCTGTAATATTGATGAACCTCCAGCACACTGCATTAAGTGAAATAAGCCAGACACAAAAGGACAAATACTGTATGATTCCACTTAATATGAGGCACCTAAAATAGTCAAAACCCTGGGATGGACAGTAGAATGGTGGTTGCCAGGGGCAGGGTGGGGGGGGTGAGTGGGGAGTGGTTTAC
>CAUYQV010088167.1:0-26102 GCA_963574575.1 Galagoides demidoff
TCCACAGGAGCGCCTTATGGAGAAGGAGCCCGTGCCCTCAGCATAGTCATTGTTAATTACTCCCCTCACCTGTATCATTCTATTTCAATAAAAGGCTGGTGGGGAGGTTGCTTGGGGCTACCCGGAAAGTAAGGGCTAGCCTGCCTTCCACAAGCTTGTACTTCTAATCCACCTCTCACCTGGTTCCTTCCTGTGCTAACCAAGACCAGGGCCATAGGAGCCCAATGGGTTGCGACACCAGACAAAGACATCACAAGATAACTATAGACTAAAATCCCTTATGAAAATAGAAACAAACATCTTCAACAAAATGTGAGCAAACCAAATCCAGTAGCATATATAGTATATTTTTTTTTTTGAGACAGAGGCTCACTATGTCACCCTTGTTAGAGTGCCGTGGCATCACAGCAACCTCTGACTCTTGGGCTTAAGCGATTCTCTTGCCTCAGCCTCCCAAGCCAGGTTCAAATCTCAGTGCATATGGCTGGTGCCATAACCACTGTGCTACGGGCGCTGAACCTAGCATACATAGTATTAAGGGGATTACACACCATGACCCAATATGACATACCCCAGGAATGTTAGGAGATTATATTAGCATCCTAACACTGCTATTAAAAAAAAGTGCCACAAACTGAGAGGCTTAAAACAACACAAATTGACTCTCTCACAGTTCTGGAGGCTGGACGTCTGAGAGCAAGGTGTTGGCAGGGTGGTTCCTTCTGGAGGCTGCAGGAGAAAATCTGTTCCATGTCTCTCTCCTGGTTTCTGGTGGTTGCTGGCAATCCTAGGCACTCCTCAGCTTCCAGTTGCATCACTCAAATCTCTGCCTCGATTGTCACATAACCATCTTCATTCCATGTCTGTGTCTCTATACAACCTTCTTATAAGGCTACTGGTCATTGGATTTAGGGCCTACCCTACTCCAGTATGATCTCATCTTAATTATACCTGAATAGGCCATATTTCCAAACAAGGTTGGAATTTTGAAGTTCCAGGGGGAGATGAAAACTTGGAAGAAGGCTTGGTGCTTGTAGCTCAGCAGCAAGAGTGCCAGCCACATACACCAGAACTGGTGGGTTCAAATCCAGCCCAGGCCTGCCAAACAGCAATGACAACTACAACCGAAAAATAGCCAGGCATGGTGGTGGGCACCTATAGTTCCAGCTACTGGGGAGGCTGAGGCAAGAGAATTGCTTAAGCCCAAGAGTTGGAGGTTGCTCTGAGCTGTGATTTCATAGCACTCTACCAAGCGCGATAGCTTGAGGCTCTGTCTCAAAGAAAAAAAAAAGAAAGAAAAAGAAATTTTGGAAGACATTATCCAAGCCACTGTGATGGTTCAACCCATAAACATCTACCAATGTAATAAACCACATTAACAGAATGAAGAGAAAAAATCATATGATCATCTCGATTAAGGCAGAAAAGGTCTTTGACAAATATCAACACCCTTTTGTAAAAAAAACAAACACTCAACAAACCAGGAATAGAAGAGAACTTCCTTTACTCTCATAAAGGGCACCTATGAGAAACTCACAGTTAATCGTGCACCTAATGGTGAAAGTCGTCCCCCTAAGATTATAAACCAGATGGGATGCCTGTTCTCACCACTGTGAGTCAACACTGCACTAGAAGTTCTTGTCAGGAAATCAGGCAAGTTAATGAAATGAAAGGTATCCTGATTAGAAAGGAAGAAGTCAAACTATCTCTAATTCAGATAGCAGTCTTATACATACATAGAATGCCAATGGGGGCTTAGATAATAGCCTTATCTGTTTCCTAGACACATACGGTACCATAGTTAAAATTATTCAGACACGCAATTTGGTGTACTGCTTCTATCTTTTCTGCACGAAATACAACACAATTAGCTGCCTTTGCCATGATGAATACTTTGAAGATCACCTTTATGGATGTGGTTTTTCTTGTGTTTTATAATTTGTTAGAATCTGGCAGTGACAGGAAGGATGCAGAGATGAGGAAAGACTGTCATAGTAATGACCTACCAGACATAGGTAGCAAAGGGGACATACTGACGAAGCCTATGGCAGCCTGAAAAGTGGCCACCTGCTAATAACATCCACATCAAATCCCTGCCAACTGAGAATGTGACCTTATTTGCAAAATAACAACAAAAAAGAGTCTTCGCAGATGTGATTAAGTCAAGGACTTGAGATGAAGAGATAATCCCAGATTATCTTGACTGCATCACTATAAGTATGTTTAGAAGAGATAGGAGACACAGAAACACACAGAAGAAGAGAGGGCCGTGTAAAGATGGATGGAGATTGGAGTGATGTGGCTACACACCTAGGAATGCTGGGGTAGCCACCACAAGCTGGAAGAGACAAGGAATAGATTTTCCCCTGGCACCCTCAGAGGGAGCATACCTCTGCCACATTCTGGACCTCTGGTTTCCAGAACTGTGAGAGAACACACTTCTGGTATTGTAAGCCACCAAGTTTCTAGTAATTTGTATGGCAGCCTCAGGAAACCGTCTCCTATCTTCCTCCTTCCCTGTTCCTTGCCCAGTCTTCTCCATCTCGGTAAGTGGCACCACCATTCACCCTCTGGGCCAGATACCCAGGCAGCCCCCTGGACTGCAGGAGTGGTGGGCTTGTCAGAATCATGCACTGCATGCTGAGGAGGGACCTACCACTGTGCTAAGTCCTTTCAGTGCATTATTCTCACTTCAATTTTAATCCTCACACAACCCTTGACAGGGGATACTGGTGTTACTTTCCATCTTGCAGAAGAGGAACCTGAGGCTCAGAGAGAGATAAGTAGCTGACTCAGGGTTTTACTGAGCACTCAGTGGCAGAACGTGGAGGAAAATGCACATGTAACTAATTCCAAAGCCAAGGGGTCTCACCACCCTGCCACCATGGCCAGTTGGAATACACTGAAGGTTTGTGACCTTAGAAACAGCCAAGTGGAGATGTCAACCATACAATGGGATAGAAATCAGTCTGAACCTCTGGAGGAATCATAGCAATATAGAAAGTGTGGTATCAAACTCAGTACACAGAGCGTGTTTAAAATTATGTTAGCAGAGAAGATGACCTGGACAGATTGTGTACAGCAGCAAAGAGGACCCCAGGCCAGGTCCTGGAAGAGAAGAGGAACTAGTGAAGGAGATCAAGAGGCCAGGGTGGGAGTGAGAGAAATTCAGGGTATGATGTCATGAAGGTCAAGAAAATGGAGTGGGCCACTCTGAGATCAATATCAAATGCTTTCTCAAGGACAGGCACTGTTCTGGGCCTGTTACAGTATTTCCTCATTTAATCTTCACATCTACTCCACTAAGTAGGTAACACTGCCATTCCCACTTGAAAGATGAGGCTCTCCCAATCGAAAGGGATGAAGTGACTGCCTGGGTTCACACTACTAATAGCCAGGCTCCTCCTTCACCCTCTCTGAGCATGCTTTGTTTTCCTTCACACCATTGTGGACAAACACATGAGAATTTGTGCAGCTACTTGTTTAATATGTGTCTCTCCTACTAAGCTGAACAGTTGGCCACAGTGATCCCCAGCGGTAGCAGAGTCTAGCACACACAGGTATTCTAGTACTGATGGAAGATGGCCAAGTACATGTCTGATGGTTTGTTTGCTCTTTGAAGTAGAAGACAATGGCATCTCCTGAGAGCCAGATGGGAAAGGTAGAGGAAGTAGGCTTATTGGAGATTATTGTCAGAAATGCCATAATCATTGAGGAAAGAAAAGGAACAGCTGACAAGAGAAACTAAGTTGGATGTGCAAGCAGTGCTGATGGGGACAATAGAGAGAGAGGTGACCACACCTTTAGACATCTTCCTTCTTGCCACTCTTGGGTATGACATGCCTTGCCACATAGTTGGACAAGTACTCATGCTGCCTAGAACACACTGCCCATCTCTGCCACTGACCATGAGAAGCCCACTCAAATGGCATCTCCTCTGTGAAGCCCCCCTCCCACAACTTACAGGGCTAGCTATTCCCCACCAGCTCCTTCAGTTCATCAAGCTTAGACCTCATATAGGAAGCAACTTACCTGGTGTTTATATTGCCCCAGCACCTTACCCCTACTAGGTGCTCATTAGATGTGTGCTACCCAAGTGTTATTTTATAAATAGGCCTGAGATGGGAAGGGTTGTGGTTACCTTCCTAACACCTGAAATTACTTAAGTGGAGGGCGACGACATCCTCCGGCTGCCAAATGCCTACCTACAACGCACTGTCAGAAAGTCATGTGAAATAGGAATGACACAAACCAGTGCTTTTCCTATCTGGACAGCAGGTATTGCAGGCCTGATGTCATAGATTTTGCTAGATAAAAGGACCATACCCCTACAGCCAGTAAAGAGCAAATAGGAGCTGACTGCAAAGGTGCTTGGATCACATCTCCTTGTCACCTTTTTAGGTACCAGTGCTCTATGTGATTTATGGGAACTTTATATCTTTGCAGTTTCACGAGGCTGATTCCATGCTAAAAGAGCTTCACATCTAATGTGAACTAATCAAGGTAGCACTATATTTATTAAAGGGACTTCTGATGACCTCACAATTATTTCATTAAAATACTTAATCCTTGGGATGATAATTCCCTTTGTACGTCTTTGCTTAATTGATTCAGCAGGATTGTAGAGAAGCAATGAAAGAGACACCATCCCAACCCATGTGAGACACCAACATAGCCCACAGAGTATATACCAGCTCTGGACTCCTTCAAATTTCCTGCAGGTGGTGAGGAATGCAAGTTCAAATAGTACATATGAAAATATACATTGTTTCTGCAATGCTGTTGAAAAGTACCTTGTTGGTATCAGCAACGCTGTTTTGTCGAGCATCAAAGATGACAAGTTTGTGTGACTGTGCATTTGCATCCATTATTGTTTGCAAGTACTTTTCATCCTCTTTGCAGCGTTTGTCATTGGGACCCACAAGTGGCTGGCTGCAACGGGTAATTGTTGCCTGACTTTCTGGATGAATCCATGACAACACCTAGTGTTTTTAAACAACAAGTATTATTAGAGTTCTTCAAGCAATGCACGCTCTAATTACTCGGCAGGAAAAACAAATTCCCTTCTCAAACAGAGTCTCTTTTGAACATTTTCCTCCCAGGAGGGGGAGGCCAATCATAGCAGTAAAGTGGCCATGGGACTCAACGTTTGGTCATGTTGAAACAAGTCTAAGTTAGCTCTAAAAATCCCCTTCTGTCTTTAGAACTCTATGATTCTAAAAACAACAAAACGTAAGGGAAACTATTATTAAAATCAAGCCCGTTTCCTATCTGATTGACCAGTTTTATCATCTGCTAATTTAAAAAAGCATCTTTGTTTCTCAACAATAACATGTGGCAGGATGAGGGCAAAATGAATATATAGTTTCTTATAAAATTTCAAACTCTGCTACCAAAACTCTTACTTTCCTCCAGTGACCAAGTGACTCAAGACCACACAGATGCAAACTCTGGGCTCGAACCATCAGTCCCTGCTTGGCTGCCAAGACTTTCGTTAACAGCACTCCTCCCATGCAGACAAAGATTCCACTCTGCACCTATGAAAGGATGCTCCTCTAGGAGGATTCAAGAAAACCAGCAATGTCGACTGGTAACACAGCAGTGTGCTCTCTCTTGCCCCTCCTGTTATTCTCTATCGCACTTTGAAAGCATGACTTATGTTACCCCTGTACTCAATAATAGGAAATCAGATGAAGGGGAGTCATAACAAGCTGATTGCTTATAAAATTACATATTTCTTGAAAATCAAAGATATGTTCTGTTTAAAAGCTTATATTTCTACTTTCTATTTTTATTCACTAGATTCTTTTCAGTCTTGCACCTTTCCATATTATATCTAACACAGTATATGTTTCTATTTAAATGACAGTATTTATTACTTACAGGGACTCTGCCTTTGGCTCGAAAGGCTGCCACTTTAGAAAGGTCATCATCTTTTACACTAGTTGGCACAACAATGATGGCAGGGTAGGTATCACAGAACTCATAATTACTGTTAATTTTGGATATTTTCCAACTCTCATTTGGCAAGCCCTGCAGGTTGTTAGAAAGGAAGGAAGGGGGAAAGCATGTTTTTACACTCCAAAAATACACTAAGCACCAACCATATCCAAATCTTATTTTCCATGAAAATCCATTTATAATTTGTTGTTTTTACTTTAAGTTCATATTTTAAAAATTTGCCTGGTATAACCTATTTTGCAGACATTTCTAAAACTCTAATGAAGCATAAGAATTTTCAAACCATACTAACACATGAAAATTATACACTAGAATCCCTGGTCTATATAGTTCTTGTCTTCTATAAGGAATGAGTTTAGTGTTATACTGGAAAACACACCTGAAAGTCCTTTAGAAACACAGCTATGTCTCACAAATGTCTAAAATAAGTAATATAAAACATTATAAAACAAATATAAGGTAGAGACAAAGGTTAAATGTCATGAAAATAAGATATTCCTAGAATGACTTAAAGCTGGAATGCCGTACCAATAATGATTACACCACAGGCTTCAATTCGAACTTAAATTAGAGGTTCATGAACTCCTTACCAGAACAGCTAATAAAAACTATCTGGCAGATTTGGTTTTTAACTTGTCTTTGATTCCCACCTCTGGAAACAGGATGCACAAGGAGTGACAGA
This sequence comes from Galagoides demidoff, assembly GCA_963574575.1. Classification (NCBI taxonomy): domain Eukaryota; kingdom Metazoa; phylum Chordata; class Mammalia; order Primates; family Galagidae; genus Galagoides; species Galagoides demidoff. Next base: position 6,644 of record CAUYQV010088167.1, read on the forward strand.
GTCAAAGGTTTGGTACAGGGAGAAGAAGCCATTGGGGAATGGAGAAGTTATACCTATGCACAAGCTCTTTGTGATGAAGTTTCCTCTCTACCACTGTATTTCTAGCCTTCTAGAAAAGAAAAAAAGATGTTCTACCTATAATTTTCAGTTTGATAAGCAACATACTTTACCTGTCTCTTATATTCAGATACTGGATCATAAACTTTCCAGCCATTAATTGGAAATTTTTCTTTGTAATTGAATGCAAATAGTGCCTGGATATAAAAACAACAGAATACACGTCAGTAATCTCTTTTTTATATCACATACCCAATAACAGAACTTTTAATTCTGATAAGAGTTGAATGTATTAAAATTCTTATTTTCTGTTAATTTTAAAGCAGCAAATTAGCAGCTTTTCTTAATCACTGTACAGGATTAAAAAATTCCAAATATTCTAATATTACTTACCCACAGAGGAAAAAAAGAAATGAAGAGGTTTCTGGAAAAAGGAATAATTAAACATAAAATTTTGGACTCCCCCCCTCAAAAAAATACAAGCAAAACCAGGTTTACGTTGGTGTATTTACCTGCCCATTGGAAAGGGGAAATGCATGTTTGTTGAGGTTTTCAAATATCCCTAATTTACTCTGTTCTTCCTGTTTATAAGCGAGTCGCAAGTTTCTCATATCCTGTTAAACAAATTAGCAAAACTCAGTTATTCAACGTATTGAACACCTAGGATCCAGACACCACAATATAAATAGGTTAATATAATATTTCTTATTTTATAGTCTACCTTGCTCCAACTAACAAAAGATAATTTAACAAAAATACCTGCAATAATAAAAAAAATTAAGGAAACTGGAATGAAGGGGACATGTACAGGGAAAAATTTAGCAAATGGAACCAAAAATAAGGTTCTTATACTAAAGTTGTACCATCAAGTCCTGGTCACTTACTTGCTAAAGGTGTGCCATGGAATCAGTTGTGCTTTTTAAGCTGCTGAAAGAATCAGTTATAGAATTCACACCATCCATAAAATAGAAACGTGGCAGATGCTTCTTCCCTGTGTCCTCATAAAAAGGACTCTGTATCATGTAGACTGTAGCCCTGGGTGACATCCTAATAGACATATTACACTGTCCCTAATGCAAACTGAAGGCCCAAGGCCCAAGTAGAAGTCAGCAGGAATAATCCCCCAGGCCAGCTCTGATGGTGTGATTTCTTCCACAATGTTCTGAGTGTAGTGTCCACACCCCTACCTTTTAAAATTTATGCCCCTGTTAAAGCCTCATCATCTTTAACATTATATGAAATGTGAAAATAAATATGACTACAAATTAAAGCAAAAGCAATTTGAGAAGTGAAGTTATTGTGATATTATTAACAACAGCAAGAGAATAAGAATAACCTAAATGTCCACCAACAGGGCGAGTTACGTAAACTACAGCACAGCCAATGGAATTTTAAAGAAACACCAAAAACAAGCAGCAACTCTATACATACTGACAGAAAGAAGTTCCAACATGTATTGTCAAGGGAAAAAAAGAAAAGAGAAGAATATACATAATATATCTCCATTTTTACTTACAAAAAAGAGTGCACATACATAGACAATCCTTAGTGTACCTGTGGAGGGTACATTAGACATTGTAACGTGGGGGCCTACAAGGAGTGGAACAGAGTGGTTGGGGGGCTTGGGAAGAACACTTATTTTTTTAATCACAGACAGCTTCTGTACCTCTTCAATTGTGTATGACCTGTTAAAAAAAATTAACCTGAGGAAAAAATGGTATTTTGAGATGAACCATCTGCCATTTTTCCTCCTGTGTCAGCAAAGTGATAAATTCCCCTGTCCTCCTTCTCAACAGAAAAAAAAATAACCCTATGCCTTGCAAGGCTCTTAGGCATGAGCTGAGAGGGCTGGGAGGCATGGCCTTGGTAATTCTAGGCTAGAAAACATTTAAGGGAGCTGTTAGAAAATCTTACCCAGCCATAAAAATATCTTTGTAAAACAGTCACAGGACACTTGCCTAAGCAACATAACTTCCTACCAGGCTCTCCTTCAGCTCTTGGGCTTAGGCAATCCCCTTGCCTCAGCCTCTGGAGTAACTGGGACTACAGGTGCCCATCACAACACCTTCATAGCTGGCTGAGCTGACTTAAGATGGCCAAGAGAAAAGCATTACAAGGCACAGAAAGATGATATACAAAGATCCTGGGATGTGTAGGGATGGTGGCTAAGGGCAGGAGAGGAACAGGAACAACTAAAGGAAAGCCAACACGACCAAGATGGCAAGAATGAGGAGAGGGCAGCTCAAGGTGAGGCTGCAGAGGAAAGTGAGTCAGGCCCAGACATGTGGGGCCTGGATAAGGAGGTTTTCCTTTAGCCTAAGGCAGTGGTTCTCAACCCTCCTAATGCCACGGCCCTTTAGTACAGTTCCACGGGTTGAGAACCAGTGGCCTAAGGATAACAGGAAGCCACTCAAGACTAATGAGAAGGGGAATAACATTTTTCAAAATTGTAGAACTCTAAGGGAGACAAGTGTCGCATAGTACCTAATATGAGTTTAGGAAGCCAAAAGATTCCTAAATCTTTTTAGGAAGAGCAAAGTGTTCTCTGAAAAGTAGGATTCAAGTGTGGTATAATAAACTTAGAGGGATGTCTCCTCAAGAGATTTGATCAAAGCAAAGAGATGGGCAGGAATCCCAACCCAAAATTTGGAAGGAGACTGATGATTCTTCAGGAAAGCTCTCTTTCCCGGTCTTTTAGGTAGGGTTTTTATTTTATTTTATTTTTAGAGCCAGAGTTTTACTTTGTTGCCCTCGGTAGAGTGCCATGGCGTCATCACTCACAGCAACCTTCAGCTCTTGGGCTTAGGCAATCCCCTTGCCTCAGCCTCTGGAGTAACTGGGACTACAGGTGCCCATCACAACACCTGGCTGTTTTTTTGTTGCAGTTTGGCCGGGGGCGAGTTCGAACCTCCACTCTCGGTATATGGGGCTGGTGCCCTACTCACTGAGCCACAGGCTCCATCCTAGGTAGGGTTTTTAGTAAATCATATTACATGAGCTGGAATCATTAGGAAGAAAACATATCAGTAAGAGTATTAAATGACTTCATGATTAAAGTAATCACACATTTCTAATTAAATTATTAATGGAAAGGTACATACAAAATCAAAAATAAGTGCAGCTCAAGGTGGCAATTCCAATGTATGCTAAGAAATTTAACTGCATTTTTAATAACAGATTCATAGAATATTGCTGTCCCTTTAGGAAGTTTTTGACCATCCACTGCTCTGAAGAATAGTCTTACAACAAACTGGAAAAATATATTGATCTCTGCTTCTACTTGATTTCTCCGAGATGTACCAAATAATGTCAGCACTGAGGTCCAGGTTAATTAGAAAAACACTCAGCCCTCTGTATCCATGGGTTCTACATCTGTGGATTCAAACAACCCTAGATGGAAAATATTTAGAAAAGAACGAATGGTCGCATCGGTACTGAGCATGTATAGACTTCTTTCTTGTCATTATTCCCTAAACAATACAGTCTAACAATTAATAGCATTTACATTGTGCCAAGCATTATAAAGGGTAGGTAATCTGCGGCCTCCTGATTTCAAGATTGTTCTTTTTTAAGCACCAAAGAAGACAAGAAAAGCTTCATCTTTCTCTGTTGCACCTTTTAATTAAAGGACTATGTATAAGTTGGATTCAGTCAAAAGGCCAAATTGAAGGACCAGGAAGGCCACTTGTTTCCTTAAGGTCACAGGTTCCCAACCTCCGAATGATGAGTGATGACTGTACTTCAATAGAAAACAAAAGGTTACTTCAACGGTTTACACAATGATTTGAATTTTATATGAGATCTGAAGGGAACACTGTCCTAAAAACATCTGAGTTACTAACACTACAAATTAGTCTATTGTCCAAAGACCATGAATAATGAGTCAGAAAAAGTTCTGAGCTGATTGACCCCTTTTAGTTTTCCCTTGTGATTGGATCATACCTTACACACAATCTCTATACCACAAGAATTGTCTCCATGGCTCTGTGCTCCAATCTTCTCAACTCTGCTGATCACTCCAAGGGGAACATCAAGGATGAAATGTGGATCCTAGGTTTAAAATTAAGATTAATGCCTATCAATGTCAGTCAACTGAGTTTTCATATTTTAAGTCTTTGCTAGGTTACAAAACATATTTGTTTACTTCGAATTCTCTCTGTCCCAGCCCATAAACTGAAGTCTGAGTTATTGCATGCTTTATGAAGTATATACTGAGAGTACAATGAAATTTCCCCTCCAGGTTAAGTGGTACCTTAAAAGCCTTTTTCTCAAGATACAAAATCTGTGTGCAAATGTGCACACCTTAAAACTCACCCTCTGGCTATCTCAGAGTGATGGGATGTTAGGGAATTTTCCTTCATTCTTTTAGTGTTCCAAAGTGTTTTTAAAAATAAAGCACACTTTTAAAAACTCACCCTCTCTACACTTTTGAAGTACATCTTAAAGTCCGTCACTGTCAGGGTTCCACTCACTGCTCCCATAAATGGGCAGATATACATGACATCTTTCACTGAAAGAAAAATCCCAAAATAGCAACCACTGCCATTGACTTGTGCTTCAATAAATTTTAACGTGAGTTTCCAAATATGTGTGTGTATATACATGCATACCTACATACATATACATATATATTTGTGATTCTAATTTTCTAGACATTTTAAATTTTATAAGTGATTATGGAAATTATTGCTCTAAATAAAGACACAGATGACTAGTCTTCTAATAAATTTCAATTTTTCAAACAAAATTCTGATTTGCTAGTTAATAAGGTTTTAAGTGAAAATCCTCTTAGCAAGTTACATTTTGTCATTATTTTTCCATGTAGTTAACATTTTCCCAGGGTGATAAACTAATCATATTCAAAACATTAAACTCTGAAGACCCTGAGCTACCATTTCATAAATTGCTATATGACTTAAAGCTAATGAAAGATAAACACTGTTCCTTAAAGCGTCCCAAAGGAAATTACTTCAGAGATGACACAAAGTAGAACTTTACCAATGAAGTAGAAAAAGACTTGTTTCAAGTTCTTTATCAGCTTCCACATCAATTTTCATTTTCCCTTTATTAATATCAATAAAGTACACAACATAGTTAATTCCTGAGAGCATTAAGAAGCTCCCATCTAGCACAAATATACAACTTCATGATTTTCCCAAAGTGCCATTCCACTGGAATGACAAGAAAATAGATCACTACAGATGCATAGTCACAAGTCAGACAATGAAAAGTACTACAGTTGTCATTTAGCCAAATTATTAAAACACTTCCAATAGACTTTTCTAGAACTCATTATGTACTGGGTGCCTTGTATTGCTAGGATTCTAGGTACAATTGGTGGACACGGTTCCTACTCACAAAATGTAAAATCCAAATAGATGGAAACAAATGAAGCCCTCCTAGCAACACTGATAAGCCAATTAAGTTAAAACTTGCACAGGTGAATCATAAAGGAAGCTGTCAACTGTGTCTCTTGGAAGTGAAATAATGGATCATATCACTGTCTCAAAACTTTCATAGTAACCTATGTATAAAATTTATATGGTCTAAATGCCCCAAGTAAAAGGCAGAGATTATCAAATTGGCAACCAAAGAAAGCCCCAACTATATGTGGCATGAAAGAAACCCATTTTAAATAGAGAGACAATAGTTTGAAATTCAAAGGATGAAAACACTTTTGAAATTCAAAAGTATATCATGTTAATACTAACAATAAAAGCTGTAATGTCCATAATATCAAACAAAGTAGATTTCAGAGCAGACCATATTACCAGGAACAAAGATCATTTCATAATAATATAGGGGTCAATTCATCAGAAGGAAATAACCCTAAACATCTAAGTACCTTATAACAAAGCTTTAAAACACACGAAGCAAAACCAATAGAACTGCAAAGAGAAACAGATACATCCACAATTATAGTCAGAGATTTCAAAACTCATCTCTTAATAACTGGTAGAAGTAGACAGAAAATGAGTAAGGAACACAGAAGACAAAACCTAACTGACATTTATAGAATACTACTTACTCAACAGCAGAAAACACATTCTTCTCCAGGGCACAGAGAACATTTATCAAAAAAGACCATATTCTGGGCCACAACACAAGTCAGGATAAATATAAAAATATTCAAGTTATACAAAGTATCATTTCTAAATACAATGGATTGAAAGTAGAAGTCATGCTCACCATCCTTAATCATCAGAGAAATGCAAATCAAAACTACTCTGAGGTACCACTTAACTCCAGTAAGATTAGCCCGTATCACAAAATCCCAAAACCAGAGATGCTGGCATGGATGTAGAGAAAAGGGAACACTTCTACACTGCTGGTGGGAATACAAACTAATATGTTCCTTTTGGAAAGACATCTGGAGAACACTTAGAGAACTAAAAATAGACCTGCCATTTGATCCTGCAATTCCTTTATTGGGCATTTAACCAGATGACCAAAAATCACATTACAACAAAGATATTTGTATTGGAATGTTTACTGCAGCCCAATTCACAATTGCCAGGTCATGGAAGAAGCCCGAGTGCCCATCGATCCACAAATGGATCAATAAATTGTGGTATATGTACACCATGGAATACTATGCAGCCATAAAGAAAGATGGAGACTTTACCTCCTTCATGTTTACGTGGATGGAGTTGGAAAATGTTCTTCTTAGCAAAGTATCACAAGAATGGAAGAAAAAATATCCAATGCACACAGCCCTACTATGAAACTAGTTTATAGCTTTCATAAAGCTATAACCTAATTACAGCCTAAGAATTTAGGGAGGGGGGAGGGGCAGGGGAGGGCAGAGGAGTGGATGGGTGGAGGGAGGATGATTGGAGGGATCACCTCTATGGTTTGTCTTACAGGGTACAAGTGAATCTTTCTAAGAGTAGAGTATAAACATCTTAACACAATAACTAAGAAAATTGACATAAAGTCTATGTTAACCAGTTTGATGAAAATATTTCAAATTGTATATGAAAACACTACACTGTACCCCATGATTGCATTAATGTACACAGCTATCATTTAATAAAAAAAAAGAAAGTAGAAGTCAATAACAAAAGAAAATTTGGAGAATTCACAAATATGTGCAAATTAAATAACACACTCCTAAATAACAAAAGGATCAAAGAAGAAACAAAAGGAGAGTAGAAAAGCACTTTGAACCGAATGAAAATAAAAACACAAGGTCATAATTGGCAAGATGCTGCTAAAGCAGCTCTTGAAGGAAAATCTAAATGCCCGTGCTAGAAAAGAACAAAGGTCTCAAATCAATGACTATAGTTTCCAGCTCAAAAGCTGGAAGAAGAGTGAATTAAGCCCAAAGTAAGCAAAAGACAGAAAATAATAAATACCAAAGTTGAAATCAATGAAAAAAAATGAAGCCAAAAGCTAATTCTCTGAGATCAATAAAACTGGTAAAACTCTAATCAAATTGATCCGGAAAAAAAGAGAAGACATATATATTAACCATCAGAAATGAGAAAGGGTGATGTCACTACATATTCTACACATATTAAAGAAATAATAAGGAAACATGATAAATGTCTAACAATAATCTGACAACTCAGATTAAATGGACAAATTCCTAAAAAGACAAAATACCAAAACTTACCCAAGAAGAAAAGAAAAAGCTAAATATTCCTATAGCTGCTAAAGAAATTAAAATTATAGTTAATAATAAAACCTTCCCACAAAGAAAACTCAAGATCCAGGTGGTTTCACTGGTAAAACTACCAACTATTCAAGGTAGAAATAAACTCCCCAAAAACTGAGGAAAAGAGAATAATTCTTAATTTAGTTTATGAGACCAGCATTACTCTGATACTAACATCTGACAGAGCTATTAACCACAAAACTTCAAACCAATATCTCTCATAAATACGGATGCAAAATAATATTTTAATAATTTAAAAATATGGCAGCCCCCATAGGTCAGTGGGTAGGGCACCAGCCACATACACCCAGGTTGGTAGGTTTGAACCCAGCCCTGGCCAGCTAAACAACAATGACAACTGCAATATAACAATAACAACAACAAAAACAAAATAGCCAGGCATTGTGGCAGGCACCTGTAGTCTCAGCTACTTGAGAGGCTGAGGCAAGAGAATTGCTTAAGCCCAAGAGTTTGAGATTGCTGTGAGCTGTGTATGCCACAGCATTCTACCCAGGTGATAGCTTGAGACTGTCTCAAAAAATTAAAATAATAAGCCCAATAATATATAAAATGGATAACACATAACAAGCAAGTTGGGTTTATCCTGGGAATGCAAGGTTGATTTAACATTCAAGAATTAATTGATGTAAAGGCTGGATGTGTGGCTCACACCTACACCTATAATCCTAGCACTCTGGAGGCCACAGTGGGAGGACCTCTTGAGCTCAGGAGTTCAAGACCAGGCTAAGCAAGAGTGAGACCCTGTCTTTAAAAATAGCCAGGCACTGCAGTAGGTATCTGTAGTCCCAGCTATTTGGGAGTCTGAGTCAAGAGAATCGCTCAAAACCAAGAGTTTGAGGTTGCTGTGAGCTATGATGACTTGGCATTCTTCCCAGGGCTGAGTGAGACTCTGTCTCAACAAAAGTAAATAATATCCATTACTAATAAAAACTCCCAACACACTAGTAACAGAAAGGGACTTCCTGAACATGATAAAGGGCATCCACAAAAAACTACAGATTAATATCATACTTAGTGATGAAAGACTAAAAGCTTTCCCAAGATTAGGAACAAGACAAGAATGTCTGCTCTCTTGTGCACTGTGGAGGTCACTGGAGTCACTTGCCTGCTGCCAGCACATCCACTCCCCACCAGCCCCAGCCATGCTCTCTGCCCTCACCATGCCTGCCGATGCTGCTCTCTGCTGCAGCTTCAGCACCTCGGCCCAAAACAGTGCTAAGGTAGCTGTGCTCTGGGCTTCTGGAGGAACTGGGCAGCCCCTTGTTGAGCTACCTGACCCACTATGACATAGGTCATAAACCCAGAGTGGCCACAGATCTGAGCCACATGGAGACCAGAGCAACTGTGAAAGGCTACCTTGGACCTGAGCAGCTGCCAGACTGCCTGAAAGGATGCAATGTGGTGGTTATTCCAGCTGGAGTCCCCAAGAAAGCTGGCATGATCCGGTATGACCTGTTCAACACCAGTGCCACAATTGTGGCCACCCTGACTTCTGCCTATGCCCAGCGTTGCCCTGAAGCCATGATCCGCATTGTCACCAATCAGGTTAACTCCACCATCCCAATCACACCAGAAGCTTTCAAGAAACATAGAATATAGAACCTCAATAAAATCTTTGGTGTGACAACCCGGGACATCATTAGAGCTAACACCTTTGTTGCCAACTGAAGGGTTTGGACCCAGCTCAAGATAATGTCCCTGTCATTGGTGGCCATGCTGGGAAGACAATCAGCCCCTGCTCTCTCAGTGCACCCCCAAGGTGGACCTTCCCCAGGATCAGCTGACGGCACTCACTGGGCAGATCCAGGAGGCCGGCACAGAAGTGGTGAAGGCTAAAGCTGGAGTAGGTTCTGCCACCCTCTCCATGGCATATGCCAGTGCACGTTCATCTTCTCCCTTCTGGATGCAGTGAACGGAAAGGAAGGAGCTGTCGAATGTTCCTTTGTTAAGTCACAAGAAATGGACTGTATCTATTTCTCCACACTGTTACTGCTGGGGAAAAAGGGCATTGAGAAGAATCTAGGCATTGGCAAAGTCTCCTCTTTTGAAGAGAAGATGATTGCTGAGGCCATTCCTAAGCTGAAGGCCTCAATCAAGAAAGGAGACGACTTTGTGAAGAACATGAAGTGAGACGCAATTGCGGCAACCAGTTTCCTTAATTTATTAAGGCATCATGTCACTGTAAAGCCATTTCATATACCTTTGTATTTTAATTCATTTTGATGATGATTATTAATATAGTATCCCTTCTGAAGTGTATGGGTGAGTCTATTGGCACATCAATAAAAGCAGTCTGTGAATGCCCTTTTTAAGGCCCCTTCTATAAACTTTGTGCTTTCTCCCCCATGAGAGCTGACTTCAATGTCTGTCACCTTTTCTAAAAAAAAAAAAATCTCATTCATGCTAATGTCACTTCTTTTCATTACAAATCAGAATTAGTGGGTTTCTTTTGTTTTGTTTTGTTTTTTGAGACAGACTCTCACTTTGTTGCCCTCGCCTTTGGTAGAGTGCTGTGGTGTCACAGCTTGCAGCAACCTCAAACTCTTGGGCTTAAGCAATTCTCTTGTCTCAGTCTCCCAAGTAGCTGGGAATTACAGGTGCCCGCCACAACGCCCAGACATTTTTAGAGATGAGGTCTTGCTCTGGCTCAGACTAGTCTCAAACTCGTGAGCTCAGGCAATCCACCCACCTCAGCCTTCCAGAGTGCTAGGATTACAGGCGTGAGCCATCGCACTCAGCCCCAGAATTTGTGTTTAACTATTAGACTGAAGCGTGGTGGTCTCTTCAGTAGCTTCAAGGAAGTCTAAAATGTTTATTTCTGAACCAGGAAAAAAATATTCACAGTTTCTCAGTATGCACTGCTCCCAACCCTTCTCTCTGCACCGTTCTATCACTCAGGTGTGTAAACTGGAAGAAGGGGCAACTTCTGAGCCCTTCTTGGGGTCATTCACCTCATGGGGTAATAGGTCACTGGCTAATGCCCAGAGCCATTTTTTGTCCCTAAGCTAGTGTTGTAATTTCTGGCTAAGCAAACACACCATCTTCTGCTTGAGCTACCTTAGCAGACCTCGGCTTACCTCTATCCCCCTCTGAATTTTATCTTCTGACTGATTCCTGATGTTCAGTGACAGAGAAGAAAGCAGAGTAGGGGTGCACAAAACCAAAACTCAGCTTGCTGTATCAATGTCATATTATGTGTCATGAAAAGGTGGTTTCAGGTTTTCTTCAGTGGCCTAAAGAAAGGACTTTGTTGGATTGAGGAGCAGGGCAATTAGAGATTTGACACCCTTTGGTGCTGGGGGCAGTTGGTTCCCCAGAAGCTGTGTCCTCTGCAATGGAAATGGAGGTCTTTATACCTGAGAAGGAACTTTCCAACAAAAGGTGATGATCTTCCATTTTATGGTAGAAGAGGAAAGGAGGGGAAGTATGCCCAGTGGATAGATGCTTATTTAGCCACAACAGCTTTTTCTTAACTAAAACTAAAATAGATTCTATCATAAAGGATGAAATTACTGTTTTCTTTTAAGAGTAATTTTCATTGTATAAAAGCTAAAGTAGCTAAAAAATAAAGCAAGCAAGTAATAATTAAAAAATGAATGTTTACTCTCACCTCTTCTCTTTTTAATATTATACTAGAGGTTCAAGCAAGAGTTAAAAAGAAAAAAAAAGGAAAGAAAGAAAAGGCATTCAGATTGGAAAGAACCAGAATGCTCATATTCTATTGGTAGGAATATATACAGGTACAACCACTTTGGAAAACACTTAGCAGCTTCTTAAAGAAACTGCATACCTACCATATGATCCAGCCCCACCATTCCTTAAGTATTTACCCAGGAGAAAAGGAAATCTATATCCATATAGACTTGCACATTAATGTTTGCTGTAGCTTTCTTTGCAATAGCCAAATAGTAGAAGCAACCCAAATATTCACCAACAGATGAATGGATAAGCAAACTGTCAGGTATCCATATGATGAAATTATATTAGCAATAAAAAGGAATTAACTGTTAACCTATGACATGGCATGGTTGAATATCAAAATAATTGTTTGACTGGAAGAAGGTACACAAAAAAAGATACTCTATGATTACATTTATGTAAAACACTAGAAAACATAAACTAGTCCATAGTGTGGAGATGGGGGAAATGGCAGGAGAGGTAGGGATTATAAAGGGGCATCAGGAAATGGAAACTTCAGAGAGATGATAGATATGTTCATTACCTTGACTGTGGCGATAGTTTCCCAGGTGTACACAGTGTCAAAACTCTTTGTATTCTGACAAGGACAAACTGAAGTAATACTCCATGGGGAGTACTTTAGTTTACAATAACCCATTTTAACACTTTGCCTCCAGGAATATATTTTATTTAAAAGTAGAGGTTAGGGAGTGCCTGTAGGTCAGTGGTTAGGGCACTGGCCACATGCTCTGAGACTGGTGGGTTTGAACCTGGCCTGGGCCTGTTAAACAAACAAAAAAAGTAGCCAGACACTGGCAGGAGCCTGTAGTCCCAGCTACTTGGGAGGCTGAGGCAAGAGAATTGCTTGAGCCCAAGAGTTTGAGGTTGCTGTGAGCTATGATGCCACAGCACTCTATCCAGGGTGACAAAGTGAGACTCTGTCTCAAAAAATAATAATAATAATAATAAAAGTGGAACTTAATTTACTTATCCTTTCCAAGCCACTAGAGCAGTGGTTCTTAACCTTCCTAATGCCGCAACCCTTTAATATAGCTCCTGTGGGTCGCAACCCACAGGTTGAGAACCACTGCACTAGAGGGCTATAAAGAACATTTACATTGCTTAAGGATTCACAGATGTTCTTAACATCTAAGATATTTCCAATAACAGATTGGAATAGAACCAGGTGGAAGCTTCCCTATCTCTGAGCTATTTCCAGAGTGAAAGTAGAAGTAAACAGGAGAGATAGCACACCCAACCACACCTGGATCCACAGAAGTCTTTTTTTCTTACTAAGACAACTATGAGCTTGCAATCCAAACTTTTATAACACTCCTTGCTAATTCAAAATGTGTCTTTGATGTACAAAGTGATCAATTAACCTATATCAGTTCTAATCTCTTTTAAGTTGATTTTGGCCCAATGATAAAGACAAAAATGAAGTGAAAAAGTGCTCTTCACATTGTACACTGAAAATCTGTGAGGTTTACGGTCTGGAAAAGCAGCAGGTGTATGACATAATTAGCTCTGCATTTTAAACAGCTCATTCACAAAGCAGCACGTAGGCTAAAAGAACACCCACCCAGAGAAGGAACAGTCAGGCAAGAAGACAATCAGTAGAGAATGAAGTCTCAGAACCCAAGGAAAGATTTTCAAACAAGGATAAGGGTAGAATAAGCATGGGGCAGAGGCCAAGACTGGGATATGTAGCAGTAGCAGTTGTTTGATGGTTCTGGGAGGAGAGCCCAGCTACTCAAATGTTCTTTTTTTTTTTTTTTTGACGTTACTAGAAATGTGAACAGTAAAGGCCATTCTGGTGAGGTTTCAGATGTTAATGAGGAGCATCTTAGTGAACAACGGAGGAAAGGTGACCCTTATTATAAAGTAGCAAAGAACTTACTCAAATGTTCTTGACACAATGATCATACTCTGAGATGCACACACATCTCTGGGAAGCAGCCATGAAGGAAAAAGGAAACACTCAGGCTAAAGAACCAGACTGTCTAATTCAACCAAGTGAAAAGATGAAAAGGTTATACCCCGCTGTCCCTCTCATCCACCCATGGCACAGTCGACTGCCTCCTGAAATGCCTAGCAACACACCATGGAGGGCTAAGGGATCCCTCATGTCATCAGCATCACAAGCCAGCATGGCAACACATGCCCCTTTCTTGCACTGAAATTGTACTTGTGGAAACTTACAAGCCACTAAAATTTCCTTGACAAGTTCTCAAAACTTAATAAAATAAGATACGAATCTTCTATCAATACAGTCTCCTTACATTGAAGGGTTCCCACAAACCAGTGAACTGACATTACTTGGAGTGTGTTTCAGTTCATCATAAAAAGTCAGACCCTTCTTCTGCTGGAAATGCCATCAAGTATCCAACTGGACCTTAAGAGGATCCTCTCTACAGTTTTATATTTCTTATACCATGATGACACTAATGACAATGAATAGATCGAGTTCATTTGTCTCCTAATTAAATCAGTCTGGCTGATCTGCAGCACATACATCACCTGTATTGGAAAATAAAGTGCCATTTCATGCTGTGGATCTCTACAAGCAAAGCGTACACATTAAACTTACCAATGGCCTTAATTGATTCTCCTGGAAAAAGAGATGCTTCTTCCATCTGGGCCAACTTATTTCCATCCCTTAGAGCCTGGTAAAGAACCAAACAGGAGTTAACTCTCACTTTCTATCTGCATACCTGAGAATTTTGGTGTTCTGTGCTATCCCTATAAGGCTACAGACACGTGCAAAATGTAAGCCCCACTCCCCTTACAAGACGATTTCAAAGCTCAGCATCACAGGACATCATGCTGCATATTCTAGCAAATTGTTACAAGATATTTAAATTTCACAGTTAAAAAGCATTAAGACAGAAATGGCTTGACATGACAGATACTGTAATCACTACACAGATAGCTATTGTAAGATGCCTCTAGAATTTGGAAAATAAGGTCACAAAAAGGTTACCTTCCGAGTGTGAAACTAATACAAACAGAATCAACATCAGATCTAGATGCTTAGCTAGTTGTAGAAATAATCCAGCCTATGAGATAGTTTGGGAAAGCCAGAAGTCTAAAAATAACCAGGGAATGGTCTCAGGATACTATATAAGTAAGGAAAACCCTGTGCTTTGGTATTCCAACTACCTCTCTGTGTGTGTGCATGGGTACAGGGACATACATGCATGCACAAAGTGTATGTGATGGGGGCATGAAGGGTGAGACTGTCAGTGTTCACCCAATCTGGCCAGGAGAGAGTATTTCAATCCCTACTGCACAGCAGGGTGTGTTCATCAGGCACCTCCCTAGGCCAGTTCACTTTGCACCCATTTCATGCTCACCAAGAAAACTCCTAGTGACTTATTAGGGGTTTTGCCTATAATTTTACTAGGAAAGGGATGTCCTGAATGGCTGGAAAGACACACACCCACATTTTTAAATGACCAGATTGGCAATACAGCCCAGTATCCAGTCTCCTGTAATTTTGGTTGGATAGTGCCAGATAACTCAGGGGAGGTGACAAAATGGTGTTCTTGAACTATAAAACTAAGGACCAGAGCCTGAACCTGGGGCCTATTCTAAGGTGCTGCCGCCCTATGAGATGTTGCCAAGGAAACCAGTCACTTTCTCCTTGACATCTCTGACTTAATGTGTCATGAATAAGAATAAGGTGATCAAAACCCCATTTCTCAAGCTGTGTTTCATGGAGTATTAATTTCCCAAAAGATGTAAGTCCTTTTTTTTTTTTAAGTATGGGAAATGCTAGGTTAAACAAGTTAAGCAGTTGTTTTAGTGAGACAAACCTTCAGTGTGTTAATGTACGCTGAGTCAGCAAGAGGGTGCTAGAGTATAATGCATTTCTCATACCTAGTTTATCAGGGGCTGTTTTTTCCAAGGAACACCTGTTAACATCAGAGGTTACTAGTGTTCAGTGGAAAACAGATCTGACAATACTAAGTTTTCAGCATAATTTTGTAAAGCAAGACATTTTAAAATAGATGTCTGTGATAATTCCAATCTAAATTATTGAAAATTCAAAATAAACAGTATTTTTCATAGTTACCAGAATATGTTCATATGTTTTATTAAACAGACTTAACAGTCAATTTAGAAACACTATACACAGTAGTTTCAACACATTCTATAAGATAAAGGAAAAAATTCAAACCATAAAGAGCAAAATTAATGCTAAATGTTTGCCAGAAGCATGTCTGTTTTGTACTGGGAGGGCACAAAATGACATGGTCCATCCTCCTTATCAAAAGAAGCATGGTTCAGATAATACAGATTGGGAGTCATCATTACCTCCAAATAATTTATTCAATTTAAAATTTTAATCCATATTTTTAAGACATTTTCAGCCAAATTTTCGGGGGAGGGTAATTAACACATTAAAAGGGATATGGAACAACCATTTATGGCAGGCGTCCTCATACTACGGCCCATGGGCCACATGCGACATTTATCCAGTCCTCCAGGTGTTTTTGCCGCTGCTGCCTGTCCTGCTTAGCAGCCAACTCATCCCAGGCCCCACAGTCCGGCCCTCCAACGGTCTGAGGGACAGTGAACTGGCCCCCTGTTTAAAAAGTTTGAGGACCCTTGATTTATGGATTCAATTTTATACTCACATCTGACTTGGAAATCTATCTTTTATACACACATACAATAAAGCAGAAGCAAACATGTACACTTTTAGTGTTTCTAAAACTGGACATTTAAAATAGCAGTCTTAATAAAAGCCTTAATTTGAGTCTGCTTTATCACCTGAACTAATTTTATAACATATTTAGAAAGTATGAAAGCTATTTTAATCAATATCAGGTTTATTTCAAATGTTACATTGTTAAAGCTTTTTTTATGGCCAAATATTATATTGTACATAATTCCTTAACTTACATTTCAAAATAAATGGAGATAGATGATTTGGAAATATACTTACTAACATAAGCTACTTTAATCAACTGAATCTGGAGAAGGTTGGGTAAGACATGACTCCCTTTACATTTTAGAGCAAGCCCCAAACATTTTAATGTCCTCCACCACAGGAATAGCTAAAAAAAAATGTCACAGATGGGAGATGGAGGTGACTGGGACCATTTGAAGAATGCACAAGGTTCTCAAGATAGAGGCTGCCACTTAAACATTTCTTTTCTCTTTCCATAGTCAAGTTTGGCTTAAAACACCTGGGCATTTCTATGAGGCATGAATGTTGGTGAGACATAGTAAGACAAACTTCTCAGTAGTGATAATTAAATCTGGGACATGCTTTTTAAATGATGAAAAGCAATAAAACAAATGATCTGACTGCTTCAGATTTCCCCATAAGAGGTTCATTTTGTAAAAGAAACACATATAGCTTTAGCATAGGCACTTAAGAGAACAGTTTTTAAAGGCTTTTTTGGTTGTTTGAGTGAGTACAGTAGATTCCCTTTTATAAAGCTGGTGTTAGAAGATGGGACTCACACTTGTGCTATATTAAGCTCTTACTGCAACTACAATGTTGCACAGGACATGATTTGACCCTTGATTTATCCAACCCATGTTCTACATAATCAAAGGATAGAATATTCTTGTAAACTAAATTTGATCTCATAAACACACTCCACTGAGTGCCTTTGCTCAAAGGTTGCCCAGCTGAAAATTCTTTCTGATAAACTTATCTCAACTGTGTTCCAATGACCCTGAAGGTCCAGCTGAGGTTTTCCAGATCCCTGAATTTGTCCCTGAGGGCTCTAGCCCACCTGGAAGACCCCACTGGTCTCTTCCACTACTTTTCTCCGCCACCTGAATCTAAGCTACCAAGTGGATAGTTTACATAATGACTGCATGCTCAAAGCAGTGGTTTTCAAATTGGGCCCTTGAAGGTACTTCTGGGGGGTGGGGGTCACCAGAAGAGGGTGGGACTGGGTGGTGGTAGACACAGGCACAGCTGGGGCTCCTCTGAAGCTGCCCTTCTATCAATTTCACGGATTGCATTTCTACATAAGAACTGGGTAAAGTACTTCTGCTTTAGAAAAGTCCAGAGAGGGTCTAGAGGTAATGAGCAAAGAGTAAATACTCAAGGATATTCAATGAATGAGTATTATTCTTATGAATAAATATAAAATATATGTACTCATTCTACAAATACCTACAAGGTACCAGGTACCATGCTGGCACAGAGCATGTAAATTTAAACACACCAAAGCCCACACCTTCAAGGAACACCTTTAGAATGTGTTATCTGTCCCCTCTATGTCTTTGTAAAAGGACTGTGAAATCCTGCAGTGATGGAGTGTCATTATCCTCATTAATAACCCTATCTGGGGAAACCAAGAAGCACAGATGAACAAATTTCTAGTTGACAAAATGTTGGATAAACCAATTTTTGCAAATAATGTCATAATGGAATCTACCAAATTTGGACAGGAGGGTACTATTGTAGTGGTAAAAGCATCTGGAAAGCTTTGCTTATCATCTAGAAATCTAGTATGAAATGGCTTTTAAATACATGATCTGTAGCTACAAACAGATGAACATGTAGAACTTGCCACCTGATCAGCTTCAGCTTCAGAAGGGTAGCCATTGTGTTCTTCCTGAATCTCCTGCACAGCACCAGGTGCATGAACAAGAAAAGGCAAAGAGGAGAAAGAGAAACACGTGCAAACAGACAGGTGAAAGGACAGAATTTCTTTTTTAAGGAGACAGTAAGCATGTAAAAGTCGACATGCCTTTCATGGCTTTACAAATCACAACACTTTCCCCCTTTGGGGTTAAGGAAAATAACCTGTGGGCCATCTATAGCATCCTTGGCCTAAAATGCAGTATCTATTCTATTCTGTGTTTGTGCTGGGGTAGAAAAATGGAAAGCAAACAAACATCATGGATTTCATAGAATGTACTGTCATTTTTAAAGTCAAGCAATACTATAGCATATAGCAAAAAACAAAAACAAACAAAAAAAAAAACAGGCTCACATAAAATAAAGCATCCACAGAAACCAGGTAAAGGCCAAAGTCAAGCCAAAATACAAAGGCAATTCAAAGACATGTATTTTAAACACAGTAAGTATTCAAATACTTTAAAGAATGATTATATTGCCCAGGGATCAATTCCAATGCACACATGCACATATCACATGTGTTAGAGATTATACACACACACAAATGTCCATTATTGCTTATTTCTAATCCTGTTATTTATGAATCAATATCATATTAAATGTTTCTAATTATTTTATCAACATGCTTCAAAGACATAGCTAAAAGGTCACATATCCTTATTTAAATTTTTCCAATCCCTTTAAAGGTGTATTGTTCTTAATTTCTCCATAGAATCATTTTTTTTTTTAAGTTTAAAAATTGAGGCTAGGTACAGTGGCTCACGTCTATAATGCGAGCACTCTGGGAGGCCAAGGCAGGAATATCACTTAATCTTAGGAGTTCAAGACCAGCCTGAGCAAAAGTGAAACCCCATCTAGCCAAGCATGGTGGTGCACACTTGTAATCCTAGCCATTTGGAAGGCTGAGGCAGGAGGATCACTTGAGCTCAGGAGTTTGAGGTTGCTGTAAGCTATGACTCCACAGTACTCTAGCCTAGAGCAACAGAGTCAAACTCTTGCCTTGAAAAAGAAAAATAAATAAAGTTTAAAAATTGGACTTTTAATTCAGCAGGTGGTATAAAGAAAATGCATACTGAAAACAAGATTAGAACTCCTTTCTAAAGTTGTATCAAGTCTCTGAAGCTGAAAATATTCAAATTTAGCATAAACATATTTTTACTTCATGAAACTTTGGTTCCGATAACTGTATTTCATTAAAAGGCAACGAGTGGCTCGGCGTCTGTGGCTCAATCGGCTAAGGCACCAGCCACGTACACCTGAGGTGGCGGGTTTGAATCCCCAGCCCAGGCCGCCAAACAACAATGATGGCTGCAACCAAAAAATGGCCAGGCGTTGTGGTGGGCGCCTGTGGTCCCAGCTACTTGGGAGGCGGAGGCAGGAGACTCGCTTGAGCCCAGGAGTTGGAGGTTGCTATGAGCTGTGATGCC
>CAUYQV010088171.1:0-20260 GCA_963574575.1 Galagoides demidoff
GAGCTGGGTTTGAGCCCACCATCTCTGGCATAAGGGGCCGGCACCTTACTTCTTTGAGCCACAGGCACCACCCATCTTAAATGAACTTTAATGTCAATTTCTCATAGTTCTGTTGCAGCCCAATTCATAATTGCTAAATCATGGAAGAAGCCCAAGTGCCCATCAATCCATGAATGGATCAATAAATTGTGGTGGATGGAGACTTTAGTTCCTTCATGTTTACATGGATGGAGCTGGAACATAAGGATGGGTGGAGGGTGGGTGATTAGTGGGACCACACCTGTGGTTCATCTTATGAGGGTACATGTGAATCTTTCTAAATGTGCAATATAAATGTCTTAACACAGTAACTAAGAAAAAGCCATGAAGGCTATGTTAACCAGTTTGGTGAAAATATTTCAAATTGTATATAAAACCAGCACATTGCACCCCATGACTGCATTAATGTATACAGCTATGATTTAAGAAAAAAAAAATTCTCATTGTTCATTCTAGTATATAGAAATACACTTGAATATTGTATATTGATCTTGTACCGTGCAAAGTTGCTAAACATTTTTGTTAGCTCTTATGATTGTCATTAATTGTAGATTTTTATCTGTAGACAATTGTATCATCTGCGAAAAAAGACACTTTTTCTTCTTCCCTTCCAGTGGCAATACCATTTTTTTCTCTTTCTTACCTGACTATGCGGTTTAGGACCACTAATGCAGGGTAGGCGTGCAGTCTAAAGACCTATGAGAGAGTTGCTCCTCAACTCTGAAAACTGTCTGCTGACAGAATTCTCTCTTTGTTGGGGGAAGTTAGTCTTTTTTCTTTTAAGACTTTTAACTGGTTGGATACAGCCCATCTGCATTATGGAGGGCAATATGTTTCACTCAAACTACCTGATTTGAATGTTAATCTCATCTAAAAAATACTTCTGCAGAATAGTATTTCTGAGTACCCTGGCCTACCCAAGTTGATATGTAAATGATTAACCTTCACACTGCATCTATTGGCATGATCATACGTCATCTTATTTCCCATCTTAGTGTCCATATGATGAATCCTTAAGATAATCATTAATGTTCAAATGTTGAACCAACCTGCCATTCCTGGTCATGTCATGAATGGCATGGAATGACGTACCAGGAATGACATGTAGGATACTATGTCATACTTAGTCATGGCATAGAATCTTTCATTCATACTGCTGGATTTAATTTTCTAATAATTTTAAATACTTTGTATCTGTGTTTATATTAGTTTTCTATCGCCATTACAGCAAATTATCACAAATTTACTGCCTTTAAACAACATAAAACATATCATCTTGTTCTAGATGTCTGAAGTTCAAAAATAAGTTCACTGGACAAAGTTTAAGGTATTAGCAGGGCTGTGTCCCTCTAGAGCACTAAAGGAGAGTCACATTCCAGCTTTTGTTCATGTATGTTTTCCATCTTTTTAACTGGACACTTGAACATTTTAATTGTGGTTATTACTAAGTTGCTTTCTGATTATTCTGATATGTGGGTCATCTCGAATTCTCATTCTGTTGAGTGCTTCATCTCTTGAAAATAGGATATTTTTTCTTGCTATTTTTTATGTCTTGAGTTTTTAAAAATTGTATTATGGAAATTGCATGTTGAGAAAAAGAGATATTAAGGTAAATCATTTTTATACCTAGATATGGATACCTCTAACATGCCTATTCTAGTCTGTTAAGCTGTTATTGTGAAGGCTTTTATGTTGATCTAGTTAGTAGTTGAGCTAGATGAGCCAGGTGTGGGATTTGTGGCATGACCATTAATCTTGATGCACCATGAGCTCCAGGTTGTCCTGATGCAGGTATGCTGCAGGGTTTTCCACAGTCTTCCTTTTCCACCCTCATTTTTAGATGTTTTTGCACAATTGTGCAGCAGAAGATTCTTTGTGTTTTCATCCAAAGGTCAGCAAACATTTTCTGTAAGATGCTAAATAATTTGACTTTATGGGTTATATTTGGTCTGTGTCTTGCATTCTTCTTTGCTTTTGTTCTACGGTCCTTTAAGACTATATACATTGTGTCTTAGCTTGCAACTACGGCAAAAGCAGGCTTCATATGCCGATTCCTTCTAGGATTCTCTCTTCCCGAGTAAACTCTGTCACTGCTTGCTATTTAGTGCTAGGTTCACAGTGGAGCAAGGTAGGTTCTCTGTTTTCTTGTTCTAATTTTAACATTAAGCATATTCTGGAGCCTGGGCAATTGGTAGGGTTTTCTCAAATATCTTGCCCACTAGTTTCCCAGGCATCCAAATTCTACCTTTTATTTCCAGAGGATCTGGGACATGACAGAGTTGTCATTCTCGCCCTTAGCATCAGAAGGAATCTGCTTTGTCTTGCTGTGGTATTATTGGCCTGAGAGATTCTTGCTACCCTGTGGAAAGGAAGCAATATGTCTTCTTTTGATTTCAGAGGGCAAAAAACAGGACTTTCTCCTCATCACCAAGAGGAAGGGTGTTTTATTTCTACCTCCCTCAATGGCCCTGAGGCTGACAGAGCATTCTGCACTTCTCCAGAGGCTAACATCTTTCACTTCCAAGATGAAGATCCCAGGAGGATGCCTCTACCTGACTCAGGAACATGCTGTCTGTGTGTCTGAGCCACTGAGGGAGTTCTGAGAAGTCTCCAGCTCTGCCACTCAGTGGAGGCCCCTGGAGCAAGAGAGCTTCGGTATGACTGTATGTTTGGGGCATCCAGGTCTTCTAAACTAGTACATTAACCCACATTTTGCCTTTAAAAATTCATGAATATTTTAGCTGATTTCTTCTCAATTGTCTCTAAAGCAGCCACTTCTTCCTCCTCTGTTCTTCCTAAAGTGAAATAGATCGTGTTTCCCATTTCTCCTCTGATGCTCTTCACCCCCTTTAGAATCCAGTTCCCTTTATTGTGTTATGATCTCAGGTCTCTGACAGATTCAAGATCAGTTATGAGTTTTCAGGTTATCTAGCCCCAATCATAGTTAGGGTAGAAGTGCCTGACTTCTGTGGCTTTCTGCATCCTGAACAAAAGCACTCCTGCTACTTCCCTCCTACACCAGGAATGACTCAGTAAATGTTCAGTGATAGATTCAGCATTTAAGAACTCACAGACTGTAAGTCTTATTCCCTAACAATACTATATTGTATATTTTTATTGTTTTGTGTATATGCATCTGAGGCACAATAAATATAGCTTTTGAATATTCACCATCCTACCCATCCAGGGAAAGCAACAGTGAAATAAACTTGAGTACTTAAAGAAAAAGTCTTTTTTTTTTTTTTGATTAAAGAGCTTTTGGAGAAAAGAAGCCCTGGTAAATTTGTTCAATGGAAATAGAAATATTTTATCATTTTTACACATGCTGAATAGAATAGGAATAGGGCTGACTAAGCTAATATATTACATAATAGTTATTATTTATTACTGTTACTCATCCTCTTTACAACATTTGCTAGTTTTTTTATTAAATGCACTACTAAATACTATGAAATGGTTTGGAAAACTACAGTCTGTGGACCAAACATGGTCCACAATTTGTTTTTGTACAACTTCCAAGGTAAAAATGTTTTTTATATTTTTTAATGGTTATTTTAAAAGGGGGGGA
Organism: Galagoides demidoff; assembly: GCA_963574575.1. Taxonomy (NCBI): domain Eukaryota; kingdom Metazoa; phylum Chordata; class Mammalia; order Primates; family Galagidae; genus Galagoides; species Galagoides demidoff. Next base: position 3,608 of record CAUYQV010088171.1, read on the forward strand.
GTTTAGGGACAGAGACCAGATGTGGTCTAAAAAACCAAAAATATTTACAATTAGACCCTTTACCTTTACAGAAAATAATTTCTGTTCCCTATGTCTGGAGGACAAAAAGTTGGTATCACATTATCCCTGTCCTCAAGGTCCTTTTACTCTGGTAAAACATAATTCAGCCATACACAAAAATAAGTAAACTTTGAATTAGAAAATTACCTACCATTCGAAAAATACCAAATAGTGTTCTATAAAAAAGTAGAGGAGGAAAATAATTACTTTCAGCCAAGGCATCCTGCAAACCTCTCTGGTGGAGATGGCATTTTAATAGGATAGTAAAATATGAGTAGAATTAATACGTGAAGAGAACAAAATAAATCAAATAAGCAATAGATACCAAGGGTTACGAAACAAGAAAACTGACTTTATAACTCAGGAGTGGAAAATCATATGATCCATTCATTTTTTCATCCTCAGTCATTATCTGTGCCCCAATAAGACTGATTTTCTAATGAGATTGATTTTCAATATCTTTAGACTTTGACTTGATAAGTAATCTCTCAGAAATTTGTATGTTTTGCTGAGGAAACCAATAAAAATAGCTGCAGCTTGAGCCTTAAGTATTTTCCAGAAATTGTACTGAGAACGTAAAAGTGAGTGGTCAGTTTTTAAATTGGGGCCTGTCTATCCCCTGGTGTTGTACTCTCAGTACCCACCCCATAGAAGGAGCATGAGATATGTACCTACAATGTTTATTTTACTGCAGAACTGAGGAAGGGTAGTTTTTTTGGTATCCTTGTGCTGTTGATGTCTTTAAGAGGTTTGTTGCATAAACACACAAGAATAGGCAGATTATGTATTCTATGTCAGCTAATCGTTTGCTCTTCCACGAAATCCCAAAGAATGGAATGTTTTAGTGTGTTGAATCAGATATCCAGTATTTTTGTGATGATGGGAATACAGCACGTTCTTCACATCACAAAGAGGAAATGCTGCTGTGACAAGGGCAGACTTTTCTAGTGCCATTGGCCATCAGGGCTAATTCTCATCTGTCCAAATAAATTACAACATGGAAATTTGAAAATAATTCTCCTTGGCAACTCCTCTGGGTCTTCCTTTTATTTTGTAGATCTATATGTTAAGTGACAGGCCACGGTTGGGCTTTTTGTTTTGAACACACACACACTCACACAATCATTGGTTCTTCCGGAAATAACTGCATTCAGTAGGATATTTGATGTCCTGGGGATGGATTTCACCAGATTAAAAGTGCCCCCGATGCCATGCACTTTCCCTTTTATATTCATCTCTGTTTTAGGTTGTTACAGAGTCTCACTCTCTAGTTTTAGGGGCCTTATAAATTACCTGAGCTGCTAAAAATGGAGGGTGCTGAAGATGTGTCTGCAAAGGCACAATGATCATAGCTCAGCACTCAGCAGTCTCAGAGCAGGTAAGATGCCCTCTGCTGCATGGCCTGTGAGTGACAGTTGAGCTGCAGTGGTTGAAAAGGGCACATCCCCCAGGGCTGAGACTTCCTCAGAGGGCCTTGGATGATCCTCAGGAAGTGGTATGCCATCTCAATAGCTTCCTGGAGATGAACCACTACGAGCCTCAGGGAGCTGCCTCCAAATCTGTTCACTTCGTTCCTGGTGAGCTGAACCTTCCATCTCTGAATTCTTATTTTCTCTAATCACCTCCAGGCCTATGACCACCTTCAGAAGTAGAGAATTGATGTCTCTTCCTAATTCCATTGACATCAATTAAACACTCACTGCCCTCAGCTCTCCCCTTTTGATTGCCAAAGGCCTATCTGGATGTCAAAAAATGGAACACTAAGTTTTTTAAATGCCTTTATTAAGGAGAAGATAAAAATAAAAGCCTCGCTTGTCTTCAAGGCAATGTGGATGCCGCTCAGTAACTAGGAAAGGTCATAAACAATCAAGTGGGAAATAAAAATCACAGAGATAAATACTGCAGTCTACGATCCAAATAGGTTTATATGACACAATTAAATCTATCTATAATATCCACCACAGTGACTGGCTCATTATCATGAAATAACCAAAAATGTTAACTTTTATTATTATAATCACATCCTTGGTTTACTTTATAATGACATTTTGAGATGATTATACACAATATTGGGTAAAACAGAAACATCTAATCAGAAGCTTTGGAACCTGTGAATATATAGAAAATTATGAAAATAAAATTAGAAAAATCTGAAGATACTGAGAGCTGTTTCAGAAATTATGATCCAGAAATTCACAGTTATGTCACATAATATAATTAAAATATTACCCTCTACATAGTACGTATCAGCTAAATCAAATATATTTTTATGTTATTTAAAATATGGGTTTTTACTATGGAGAAATAACAGACCTAAAACCTGGGATATGCTTTCTAGAAAACCTTGAGGCAAAACAGTCTGATACCATGACTTTGGCAAAACCATTTAAAAGCCTATTAGCATAGCTTAAAGAAAAATTACCAGAACTTTTTTCAAATAAAAAAATAAGAACTTTTAGAAGTAATTCAATAAAAACACAAATAGGCAAATAAAATATCTTTCAAAGTTAAGTTCAAGGTCATTTTCATAAATACTTGAAAAGATAAAGCTCGTGTAATAGGAGGATATTTGATAGAGCCATGCTATAGGCATGGCTAAATCTATTTTGGATCAAAAAGAGGCAGCCAAGCTGAAAAAGGTGCCCATATCAAACTTCAGGAGCAGTAACCTGCATCAAGGACATTGCTCATTCTGAATGACCCAGCAGCCACTGCATCATTTACCAAGAATACTCAGCTCAAACAATATGCCTCCTTATTGCCTCAGTGTGTTCAATGGGGTGGTAAGAACGAAAATTTTTACTTAAATAAAAAAAAAAGTTCAGAGATTGGAATAACTTTTTTTATTTTAACAGTAGGAAGTGACTTTGAAAACTCACTGCACAGATGAACTCCTGCTTAATCTGGAAAATTGAAACCCAGATGTGCAGCCATCACGCTGGCACTCTGGCGTCACTGATTCTCGTCCTCACAGACAAGCGGAATTAAGACATCCAGCAAAAGGTCAGGCTTTGGATAAGAAGAATTAATTCTTTTTTGCCCTGAATGATAAAGGATGTTTAACCAAATTGGCTTATCCAGCAGATACTTTTTCAAGGCTAAATAATCTCAATCAATAATTGCAAGATGAAAGTCGCAAGGTTGTTATTGTGCATGACAAGATCATTGCAATTAAAATGAATGTTGAGAGATGAAATGGGAGAATTGCTTATGGGGAGGATGAGGTATTTGATCATTTTAGTTCAATTAAGAGCAATGATGTTTACAATGTCTTCGTTAAAGATAAGAATAACATCATCATTCATCCTTCCTCTCTGAAAAGAGTCCTTTGATGAGTGCATTCCTGCAATAGTGAAAGAGAGTGCCCAGCAGAGCAGAGAACTTCTAGTCCTATCATATGACTTGAATATGCTAACGATTCACAAAATTTCTGACAAAATGCTGTGTCTATACACTATCTTGAACTATTGCCTTGACAACATTCCTGGCATTTTTCTTCAGTGAATATTACAATATAACTCATAAATCAGTAAAAGAAGAGACTTGTGATCTGGCTTCTCATATATCCATACATACATTCTCAAGGGTAACATCATGAGATCTTCCTCACTTTAGTTCATTTCATGTTTAAAATTTATAAACTTACTGCAATAATATCCAACATCCAAGAAATACCTATAATGATTTTTCTAGAGGTAAGCAATGACATTTAAACATACAAATAATTGATACTAAAACAAGCACAAATATGTTTTTGAGGAGAATACAAAATCTGAAAGAATCAGTAAGATAAAATATGAGCACTATTATCTTTGGTGAGTCATCTAGAACACCCAGGACATATTTCTCTCTTATTTTAGGATTACTTGGCAGGAAAAACTTGAGAAGTTTGGCATTGTTAATCATCTGTAAAACGTGTGTTTTCCACGTACTTTCGCTTACCTAGCCACAAAAGTAACTGGCATTCTGTCAGTCACTCTCCCCTATGAACGGTAGTTTTCAAGTGAGATGTGGAGGTTTAGAAAAGCCAATAGTAGTTTTAAATGAAAGTCAGAAGTTGAAAGTTAATGAAAAAAAGAACATTATGGATGTAGCCCAGTTTACTTAAAACCTAAACATTGGATACAATTTTGGGAGGAAATCATAGTGCGATGATTACTAAATGAATGAATTTGGCCAAGTTACTTAACCTATCTGCCATCTATTTCCTCAGACAAGAATAATACAATCATTCCCATGGGATTTATTAATATTTTTTGAGATGAATTTAGATCATGTACGCAAAATGCTCAGTCCAAGAAATCACACAGCTAAAGTAATCAATAGAAAGTAGCTCTGTGGCTCATGCCTGTAATCCCAGCACTCTGGGAGGCCAAATCAAAAGTATTGATTGAGGTCAGGAGTTCCAGACAAGACTGAGCAACACAGTGAGATCCCATAGCTATAAAAATTATTAAAGATTAGCCAGGCATCGTGGTGAAAACCTGTAGCCTAGCTACTGGGGAGGGTGATAAAGAGGATCGCTTGAGTCCAAGAGTTTGAGGTTGCAGTGAGCTACGATGATGCCCATCCATTCCGTCCTGGGCAACAGAATGACACCTTATATTTAAAAAAAAAAAAAAAAAAAGCCATTCAAAAGGAATCTTGGTGTGTAAGGTTTCAAAGCAGAAAGTTAATCACTCCTCTTGTCTATATCAGGAAGACCCTTCACAGGCAGGTGTATTCATGAATGCCAAGATTAGAGAAGAGGGAATCACACAGCACCGAGGGGCCTACAGATGTCAATGCAGATGGAAGGGGTGAGTTCACCCTAGAGCTACAAGTGCTCCAAACTGAGACAAGATTGAGAAATTGAAGGTTTAAGGGGAAGTCTGAAACTAGTAATATAGAAAAGGGTTTTGAGGGGCCCATCAAACTATACAGAGCCTGAGACCAAAGAGGGAACTTAAATATGAATGAACATTCAATGAACATTCAATTAGTAATTACAAGGAAAAGGTACTTAATGAGATGACAGTCTGTGGAAAATTCAGAATCAGCAGAGGCAGGAGTAGTCACCACGAAGGCATTTTACATCTTTTGTGCCACATGACCCATGAGTAGTTGGGCCTTTTCAAAAGACCAGCAATGGAGTAGTCCATTTGGGGTCCTATCTCATGGGGACTTAAGAAAACTCAAAAAAGAGCAAAACAAATGATCAGGGTAATATAAAATATATCCTTGGAGGACTAATTAAAAGTATCTGGGCTGTTAAGTCTAGATAAAAGGGGAGTCACTGCAAGCACTCCAGTGAATGCACAGTATTAGGGATTTGGCCACTGGCTGATTTTAATATTCATGGAAGTCTCCAAGGTGGGAATAAGTTTAGACACATGTCTACCAATATAGAAGAAAACATTTAATAAAACTTTGTAAAGAAAGATCTGCAGGGCAGCGCCTGTAGCTCAAAGGAGTAGGACACTGGCCCCATATGCCTGAGTTGGTGGTTCAAACCCAGCCCTGGCCAAAAAAACTGCAAAAAAAAAGAAAGAAAGAAAGATCTGCAATGATAGATTACACATATAAGAACTTTGTCTCTGAGAATTGAGATAGTAGTCCATCATCTTCCTGAGATTTTGTAGTTGTCAGCTTGGGCTATCATAACAGAACACCACAGACTGGGCAGCTTAAACAACAGAATTTATTTTCTCACAACTCCAGAGGCTGGAAATCTCAGATGGGGGTTTCTGTAAGCGTGGTTTCTTCTGAGACTTCTCTCTCTCAGGCTTTCAGATGTCCATCTTTTCTCTGTGTGCTCACCTGGCCTTTCCTATGTGTGCATCTCTGGTGTCTCTCTGGGTGTCCAAATTTCTTCTTATATGGACACCCGTCAAATTGGATCAGGGTGCACCCTGGTAGCTTCATTTTAACTTAATCAGCTCTCTAAAGGGGACACTATCTCCCATATAGTCACATTCTGAGACCCCGAGGGTTAGAACTTTAACATATAAGTTTTGGAAAGGCATAATTCAGCCATAACAGATGACTTAACTAGTGATGGTAGCTATTAGTCACTGTCTCCCCCCAACCCACAGACACATGTCCCACATTTTCAAAATTTTAACTCACCAAATCATATGCTTAAAAATCTAATTACTTTGTTTACCAGATTTCAAATTAAGAGGGCTTTCTAACTACAGATCAGAGTTTCTCCACATAATGAGAAAAAAGTGTATTTTGTGATGCCTCAATGTGTATTTACACCCATGTCAAGAAACTTAACATTTCAATTCTAAAAACAAATGTATAATTTCAGTTAGGTTGAAAAAAATACCGAAAATTTCTTATGGGTTCCCCTTTCTACTTTGGAGGGACTAGGCTTGGAAACACTGCTTTGGTTATTAACCTTTCTAAAAGAAAGTCTCGGGTGAAGTCATTTTCCACTGTCTTCCCACTTTGTTGTTTTATGATAGCAATTAGAGTTGGCCTTTGGAAAATACTGCCCCCCCCTCAGCTGAAGGTCTCACAAATGATGTAGCATATGTATGGTTGCCCAGGGGTCTATTCCCCCTTCTTATAAAAACACTCTCCTCTTTGGTGGAGAATTTTTTCCCCAGCACGCACACTTCAGGAAAATTATGAATCAAAGTATTCTGCTCTCTTTACTGAAGATGTGGGCACATCAACTAAGCTAAGGTACTGGGATATTCTCTATTTGAAATCTGCATCTGAACCAGAGTAAAAAACAAACAAAAATCAAAAGCAAGCAAACAAACAAAAAACCCTCAGTGACCACACTGGAACTCATTCACCCAGAGTTAGTGCCTGCTACCAAAAGCCCGGATGGTTTTCGTGCCTTTCCTCCTCCAGCGTGGTTTCTCATCCTTCCATTCAGATCCGGGGACACTCTCAAGACCTAACAACAAAACTTCTTTTTACCTAAGTTATCCAGTCTTAGTTTTTTTTTATTTATATTTTTAAATTAAATGATAGCTGTATACATTAATGTAATCATGGGGTACAGTGTGGTGTTTTCATATACAATTTGAAATATTTTCATCAAACTGGTTAACATAGCCTTTATGTCATTTTCCTAGTTATTGTGTTAAGATGTTTATATTCTACTCTCAGAAAGATTCACTTGTACCCTTGTAAGATAAACCACAGAGGTGGTCCCTCCAATCACCCTCCCTCCAGCCATCCACCCCCCTCCCTTAGGCTATAGTTAGCTTATAGCTTTCATATGAAAACTATAAATTAATTTCATAATAGGGCTGTGTACATTGGATACTTGACTTAGTTTCTTTTACCTGTGCAAGGAAAAAAAAATACTGATAAAATCAATTAAATTAGTAAGATTTCCAGAAAATTAACATCGCTAGATGGCTCTTCTCCCACCTTTCAATAATCCTTACTGTCAATATCCCAGATGAGGATAGAAATATCTTTGCCAAGCTAAGAACTTTCCCAAATGAGGCATTAGGAGTAATGAAGGAGATTTAACTTCATACGGCCACTCATCCTGCGACGGAGAATCGGCTGAGTATTTACAACTGCAGTGCTCCAATATACTCACAGACTCAACAATGAGAAACATCTGCTTTATTCATATTTGTAGGTAAATTTACCTTTCTGTGTTTGGACCTGTTTGGATCTTCATAGCCCATTCTGGGTCAGAGGTTCTCAAAGTGGGTCTCAGGATCCCCAGCATCAGCTGCTCTATCAGAAACGCTGGGGGTGGCGCCCCTGCAATCTGCGTTCTGACAAGCCCTGTCAGTGCTCCTGGGGCCTAATGGAGTTTAAGGCCCTTTGGACTAGCTGAAGGCCCAGCCTGGTGCTGGAAGGAGAGCCCTCAATTCAGTAGCCGACTCCACTTTTCTCATGATGAGAGACCATGAGAAATCCTGAAAGGCATCTCTTCAGGGGTCTTGTCCTACTTGGGCCACAGCCTCCTCCTTGCTCTACCCCTAGCCCTTTTCTGTCCATTGCCTCAAGGAAAGTAGAAATGGTCATTAAAGAAAGGCAGGGGGTCGGAAAATAGAGCAGTACTGTCATTTATGCCAAGCCTGCAACCTCATTTCCAACTATTTGATTGTTTTATTTGCCCAGAGGCACTACTTCTCACACATTTGGCTCCTCTCTTTAAAGGAACCCCAACTAATCATTTTCATGTGCTTCAATGCCCTGCTCTCCCAAGTATTCTTTTTAAATTGAGTGAAAATTAAACCTAATGCACACAGTTCCATAATAACATTTCTTTTAATGAGACCCATCTTCTAATGGAAAGGACTGCCCTACTAAATTAAAAGTCGGGAAATGTATAAAACACATAAGCCTGCGCATGAAACCAAAAACCTAATTTATTCATTCATTTCACTAGACAATGTGATAAAGCGTAACAGGAACATGAGAAAATGAAGTTGTGTTCCTGTCTCCTCCTGCAATTTCCCCTTTCCTACTTAGAAAAGGTCAGCGTGAGGAAAACATGACCTTAAAATCCACTTCCCTGTAAAGCAAAACCAGTGAAAGCAAATATTTTCCATGTCCTAGTCCTCTGAAAATCTAATTGTAAATTAAAAAAAAAAACCTCTTAATCATATGAAATCTTTTCTTTTTTTTTTTATTTCAAATGTCTTTAGCATTTTCTAAAAATTATTTTTAGCAAGCCTGGGATAGATTCCAAGTAATTTCAAAATTGCGTTCAGAATAGTACTTTGGTTATAGGTTAAAAAAACCAAGTACATAATCTGCAGTGTTTTATGAGGTTATTAATGTGAATTATGGGATTCTAATTGCCTAGGACCTGGTCCATAAACCACTGCTCTCCTCCAACAGGGTGGAAAAGAACACAAAGTATTCCCACCAGGAAGCTTGGGAGCTTGTCAGAAACCTACAAGTGTTCCTCAGACTTCATGGTTTCTTTTAGAGGTTTAGGTCTTTTGCAAAACCTCTGATCAACAGGTAGCAGTGACCTCAGAGATGGGGATATGTGTGCTGAGGTTCTTGCCACACCTGTGCACACTGGAATGCTGGCGGTACAGGAAACCAGACCATGTCAACTCCTCCAATAACGGAGGTGCACCTACTTTATAATGGTAATGAACTAAATGGAGATTATTCAGCGTGTGTTTGTATATGTCTGTTTACTAGTACGTGCATGAGAGTATTCGCATACATAGTACGCAAACACTTGCTTCGTATGTGCATAATTAAATACTTTCTTTTTTCCTAATTTTTTATTCCAGCCGTGCAAAGATACAAATTGGCCCATATTTCTTTCAGGCCTTAGAAATTAATACATTGAGATCACAAATTTTGTTTTAAGATAGAATATTTTTTTCTCTAAAGGACATCAGCTCAATTATTTATTTTCTATATCTTGTTTTCTTTTTTAAAAAAATCTACATCTGGCTGGGCATCTGTAGCTCAGTGAGTAGGCCTCTGGCCATATACACCAAAACTGGTGGGTTCAAGCCCAGCCCGCGCCTGATAAACAACAATGATAACTGCAACAACAACAAAAAAATAGCCAGGCATTGTGTGGGCTCCTGTAGTCAATCCCAGCTACCCAGGAATCTAAGGCAAGAGAATCGCTTGAGCCCAAGCGTTTGTGGTTGCTGTGAGCTATGATGCCACAGCTCTCTACCAAGGTCTGCACAGTGAGACTCTGTCTCAAAATAAATAAATAAATAAATAAATAAAATCTGTTTTCTTAAGTTTTCAGAATCCAGAGAAAAAGTTCTTCATTCTACACATTCATCAAGCAGTTGATCTAGACAGAATTTTGGGGGCTATGTAGCAGGAGTTGGAAGATTAATTTTGAATTTCTTTCCGGAAAAATACATGAGGTCCAATTACAAACCACACCAAAAGGATACAAGCTAATCTGGCAACATTATAAAAGTGGGAGTGATAGCTTAAAAATGCATATGCAGACAGAGAAACCGTGTCCATAGCTAAAACAAAGAAGGAAGGAAAACCCAAAACAAAACAAAAAAAGAGAGAGAGACAGAGAAAAGGAAAACAATGTGAAACAATTTTATAAATTTCTTATGCAAACACCCTTAGTTTCCGTAGTTTGTAACCAGAATCTAGCTTCTGGTACAATCTTAAAGTACACTGCAAATACTAATTAAGAAACCATACTACATGGGTAGTTAAAAAGTTTGGAGGGATCCAAGCAGTTCATGGAATTCCAAGGATGGCCAATTGGACCAGAATATCAGTCAGACCAGGGATGTGTTGTAAAGAAAGGTATCTTTATTCAAGTCTCTGCTCGAGTCAGCGGCTCTACTAAGCTAACCGCAAGCTTCCAGACACTGCGACCAATCTTGCAGCCACAGTGTTTGTTAATTGACTTTATTTGTTTTTGGTGTCGAAGTAGTTTTCCTCCAATGAGTAGGTGGCTCAGTGAGAATCCCAAAAGAAAACAGCTTCTAAAAGGGCTTTTGGTACTTAGAGGTTTTGGAAAAATGACGAAAAGAAGCATTTTCCTGGAGTAAATATTATTCCTTGAAACAAACCGAGGTTTGATTCTAACAACAACAAAAAAAATTTAACAAAAATTCTGTACAGCAGCCACTGGGATAACTTCTGAGAAATTACTTTCTAGTGACATTCAAACTATAAATATTCAACCTGATTTATGGTTGTTTTTTCTTTTGACTGAAAATGTGCGATGTATATGGCTTGAATACATGTTCTTGTCTCAAATGTTCTACCACACACATTTCCACCAACTGTGAGGGCAAACACATTCTGACCAATGTTATTGCTTATGAAAATTTTCCCTAGGACTTGAAATATAACTCTGTGTTTTCTTTTGAACCTTCACATTTATAAATGGGCAATTGTTAAACCACTTGCTGTTTCCCTTAGAGTCACCTTAATAAGGATGATAAAGTAAGTCAGCTAGCCTTTCGGATTCGATGAATTTTCCATTTTCTGTTTGAGGACAGCACTTAGCAGGAAAAGAATCCTTGACAGTGGGAAATTTGTGAATGATTCTTAGATGTCAAGGCCTTTGTTAACATTTCTCCAATGAGGGTGTTTCAAGTGGTCTGAAGTTGGGCTTCATGTAAAAATGTAACTTAGGTAAAATTTGTCTACTCTTATATTTTTAAAACCGTTGACAAAATGCACACTCATTTAGCTGTGCCTGTGGATTCATTCAAACAGAATAAGTATACCTAAGCCTATTTTTCTGATTTATACATGTTTATACATGTAATTGAGCTAGAACACTTCCTTCGAAGCAACACGTCATTCTCAAAAACTCATTTTTATTTGTGGTATTTAGGACCATTTTATATGAAATGTGGAGTGTGTTATGAATAAGTCCCATGCCAGATGTGGCAGATGAGTCCCAGAGGAGGTGAGCAGATCTGTGTCTCTGATTCGGGCTTAGAGCCCATGCTAATCTGTTCTCTATCCATCCAGAACCACAAAAGCCTTTGGAAATCCCAGTGGCACCTATTACCTGCCAGAAGTCTGTGAAGTGCCTGAATGTAAGTATATGACCAATGCTGGTACCTTGTTTGGCCTTAAGCTGCTTGATGAGACCATGCTCACGAGCCCCGTAACAAGAGCGTTTAATGAGGCATTCCCACAAGCAACAAGGCCAGCTGTTGGAAATGAAGAACACACCGGAGGGATGGGCTGGGTGAGACAACCTGGAGTTTCAATTCTGACTGAACCATGTATTGATTGTATGACCCTGGGGTGTTGCTAAATTTTTCTAAGTATCACACATTTAATGAGCAAAATAATTGTGCTGGTTGAGATGATGTGTCCCTCAGCCCCCTGTATTCTGTTTTGTATGGCTGGAGCTGGGACTCTACCAACTACATGTATTCAGTGCCAGCTGGCTTCTTGTTAGGCTATTCAGAAGCAGGGGGGAGGGAGGAAGCTTTCCTTTATCCCTTTTGCTTGCAATTCTCATGGACTCTTCCCAGCAGGGATTCTTCCCCTGAGCAAAAGTTAGCCCTAGTTTTTAGCTCCTATTGATGCTCACAGAACAAGTCTCATGATCCCTCTAGGTATTAGCAGCAGACACCTTGGAATACTATATCTCAACTCCTCAGTACCCATCCTTTGAGATTCTACCTTCTGATACTTTTTTTTTTTTTTTTTTGAGATGGAGCCTCAAGCTATCCCCCTGGGTAGAGTGCCATGGCATCACAGCTCATAGCAACCTCCAACTCCTGGGCTCAAGTGAGTCTCCTGCCTCCTCCTCCCAAGTAGCTGGGACCACAGGCACCCGCCACAACGCCTGGCCATTTTTTGGTTGCAGCCATCATTGTTGTTTGGCGGGCCGGGCCTGGAGATTCGAAACCGCCACCTTAGGTGTACGTGGCTGGCGCCTTAGCCGATTGAGCCACAGGCGCTGAGCCAACATAAATATATTTTAAGACAAAAACAGAGAAAATGTACCATGCACAGGTCCTTGCTAGAAAGGAATTTACTTTAGGAAGCAGCGATCTGAATAGAGAAGGAAGGAGGAAGACAAAGGGGGGAGCTGGGCATCAAGGAGAAGGAAGACACTGGGTTTTTTACCTCTTGCCTCATTTCTTCTGTATCTTCCCCATTCCAGAAGGGCTTCTATGTCCTTTCCTATCTTGTGGTTAGTTGCCCTGCCTGTGCCTATCCTCTTCATCCTGAGGACTTTCCTAGTTTGTATCTTCTCTGGGGCACCATCAGGCTCAGCATGAATCATATTAGTTCCACTTGATCATCATCGAAATGAAAATATGAAATTTGAAAGTCCAACATCTAAGGGTCCCAGGCTGCCAGCTTGAAATCTCTACCCAAAACATTTGGCCTCTCCCATCATGATTCTTCTGCTTTTTTTCCTTAGTAGCAGGCTCATTTTCCTCATGGTTAGAGGGTTTTCTTAAGCAGACAGGCCAATCCATGTTCATTGTTTTCTCAAAAGTTTTTCATTTGAGATAGGGCTGTGGGCTGGAGAGGTGCTCATGGTAAAACTGGCATCATTGCTAAAGGCAGACCCCTCTAAGGATCAGCATGACTGTCTAGCCGCTCTCTGGGTGCAGCATTTATGTTGGCATAGGTGCAGGTCCTCAGTTTCCAGGTCCTCCCTGTCTTATCATGTTATCAGCAGCAGGGAAGTTATTGTATGGCTGAATAGAAACTTTCACCCTTTAAGAATCGAGCAGCTTTTATATAACTGGTTATTTTAGATTCTTTTGAATTGTTTGAGAAGAAATGACCTCACCTTCCAGATCTCTGCTTTCCTTAAGCAGGAAAGGACACACAATGAAAGTTAAATGACATTTAAGACTCTGCAGTTTTAGTCTCTGCTCTGTCCCTTGTCTTCTCCTGTTAAGTCACCTTTGTTTTGACACAGTGGGTGGGGAATTGGCAATTCACCTTAACCCTCAATGAGTAATGGAATGCTTCTGTCAGTACACAGAACTGGAAACACTGCTAACCCAGATAAGGATTAGGAGGTAGGGTACCCAATTGTCAATACTTCAGTGTTTTTATAGAAGCATTTTTTTTTCCTCCTAAAAAAGCCACTTTTCACAATGAAGTGCAGACTTCCTGGCCTGATCTGATAAAAGGCATTCAGTGAGATAAATGTCATGGTTTTTATCTTCCAAAAAGGTATGCAAGCAGGTGCAGAAAGATTAGGGACATAATAGCTTTGGTGAGGTGTCATCTGTTTCACAGGTATCACAAAGCCCAGGCCCATGATTTCTTCTGTCGGGGCTTGCCTACATGGTGAATGTGGTAAAGAGAAAGCCTATTCACAAGGGGTCTCCTATGACTATGACAGCCAATGAACTTGACCTTAACTCTGAGAGGGTAACAAAAAGATGTTAAGGGATTTGGTTTCATTTAACTAAATAACCTTATTGTCTTCATAGAAAGCAACACAGCTTATTCTATGCATTTATGTGGAGCAGTGGAGTCCTTATTAAAGAATGAGTGAAATAGTCGCCTTCACTTTTACTCTCCTAAAATCCCATCAAAATTACAGTAAGAAATTTAACATGGCAAAAATCTATAAGGACAAAGAAAACAAAATAAAAAGGGGGGATCTTTGGAAGCTGGAAAGCAAATGGGTTAGTGTACATTGACTTAACAGAAGGGAAGACCAAAGAAATACTGGAAGCCAAGAATCAAGTTGTTTCACACAGTAGGACTGTAGAAAAGCTAGAATTGAAGGTGCCAGGCACCCCTAAGGTCAGGATGTAGGTAAAGTTTTAACAAGATTGTTTGGAAGCCTATGCGAGAAGTAATGAGATCTCAGGTCAGCTCTCTGATCCTGAGAGTGAATCAGGAATTACAAGGAAAATGAGCGAGGTGATGACGGTGAGGAGCGAAGCGTAAATCCACATACCCAATGGCGAGAATCCCAGCTGTCTCTGAGAACACTGACAGCAACATGATTACCTCCAGACAGGAGAGTGGATGATTTCCTGCAGTGAAAACTGACTGTCCCATGAGAAAAAGAGGTACTAAATGGGGGTGGCCTCTGTGGCCCAAAGGAGTAGGGTGCTGGCCCCATATACTGGAGGCGGTGGGTTCAAACCTGGCCCTGGCCAAAAACTGCAAAAAAAAAAAAAAAAGAGGTACTAAAGGGAATCAAAGATAATCGCTTGCAGCCCCAACATAATCTTGGCCAGGCCACCCTGGAGTAGTGGTTCTCAGCAGGCAGGACTTGGGCCTCTTCCTACTAGATACCTGGCAATGTCTGGAGAAAACTGTTGGTAGCAAATGGAGAGGGGATGATGCTATTATGTCATGGGTAGAGACCAGGAACGCTGTTAAACATCCTACCTTGCACAGGACAGCCCGCTCCCCAAAATATCACTAGTGCCTCTGTTGAGCAACCCTGGTCTGGAAAAGAACCTACCGGTTGACAAGCACAGCCTGTTTGATCACAGGACCAAATCAGCTTTTCATGCCTTATTTTTGAAAATGAAGAAACAGCCGAACACAAGAAGTTTTGAATTGGAGAAAATCCTGTAACCAGAAAGGCAGACATCTTAACAATAGAGGAGGGAAAAAAGGAACTACAGACGAAAAAGGGGTGATGAAAAAGTAGAAAACGCGTGTTGTACATATAATATACAGATGCATGTACATAGCTATAAAATCCTCAGTAAAAATTGGAAAAGTGCAACCAAGAAGTAGGAATAAGAGGTTATAAGAAAGAAAAATTTATAGAACAGAAGGAATTAAATCCTAAGAAAAAACAACATGTAAATTCAACAAAGGGGTGAAAGATGAAGCTGAAGAAATTATCCAAAATCTAGGGTAAAATAGCAAAGGGTAGATAGAAAATTGGACAAAGAAAAAAGTATAGACTATGTCAAGAAGTTCAAAACTAAATAATAAAAGTTCCAAAAAAAAGAAAACAGATAAAATGCAGGGGAAAAAATTATCAAAGGAACAATATAAGAAAATCTTCCCCAAACACAAGATAATAGTTTCTTGGCTAAAGGAGGTTACTACCACTGATGAGAAAGATCCTTATTAAGTGACATTACTGCGAGAGTTTACAGTTTGGTAGTAAGTAGGGGAAAAGGGAAATACATCCTATACAAAGGATTGGGAATAGAATGGCATGGTATTTCTCAAGAGTGACACCGGAAGGTCAAAGAGTATGGAGAAGGGCGGTGCCTATGGCTCAATGGGTAGGGCGTCGGCCCCGTATACTGAGGGTGGTGGGTTCAAACCCAGCACGGGCCAAACCTTAACAAAAATAGCCGGGCGTTGTGGCAGGTGCCTGTAGTCCCAGCTACTCAGGATGCTTAAGCAAGAGGATGACCTAAGCCCAGGAGTTGGAGGTTGCAGTGAGCTGTGACGCCATAGCACTCTACCAAGGGCAATAAAGTGAGACTCTGTCTCTAAAAAAAAGACTATGGAGAAATATCCCAGGGAATGTGATTTCCAGCGTGGAATTCTGTCCTAGCCAGACAACTAAGAAAATATGAGTGGCTCGGTGCCTGTGGCCCAAGTGGTTAAGGCGCCAGCCACATACACCTAAGGTGGTGGGTTCGAATCCAACCTGGGCCACCAAAACAACAATGATGGCTGCAACCAAAAAATAGCCAGGCCTTGTGGCAGGCGCCTGTGGTCCCAGCTACTTGGGAGGCTGAGGCAGGAGACTCACTTGAGCCCAGGAGTTGGAGATTGCTGTGAGCTGTGATGCCACTGCATTTACCCAGGGGGACAGCTTGAGGCTCTGTCTCAGAAAAAAAAAAAAAAAAAGAAAAAGAAAATCTGAAGTTGTAATGAAAACATTTTGGGCAAGCAAGGTCTCAACACTTTTACCTCTCATGTTTTTTTTCTTAAAAAGATTATGGCCGGCTTGGCGCCTGTGGCTCAAGTAGCTAAGGCACCAGCCACATACACCTAAGGTGGAGGATTCGAATCCAGCCCAGCCCACCAAACAACAATGATGGCTGCAACCAAAAAAATAGCCGGAGGTTGTGGTGGGCGCCTGTGGTCCCAGCTACTTGGGAGGCTGAGGCAGGAGACTCGCTTGAGCCCAGGAGTTGGAGGTTGCTGTGAGCTGTGATGCCATAGCACTCTACCCAGGGTGACAGCTTGAGGCTCTATCTCAAAAAAAAAAAAAAAAAA